>VNKB01004421.1:0-48372 GCA_008042735.1 Drosophila leontia
CCCAAAAATGATCATATAAAATTATGAATAAATATTTAAAATTAATACACCTTAAGAAGTGTAATAATTTCAGTCCGAAGCCCAAAAATCAGTGAAGGACTCATTTCCGACCCTATAAATCATATATATTCTTGATCAGCATTAAAAACAGAATCGATCTAGACATGTTTGCAAGAAAATTAAAAATTTTAATTTTTTTTTAAATTTTATGTTTAATTTTATTGTTTAAGGAGGTAAAGAAAAATCGAAAAATTTTAAATTGGTTAAATTTGTAATCTTTATATGCAGATTTATTAACCATAAAAAAACTAACTCAGAACAGCTTTCCAAATTGAATTTAATGCATTTTTGGCTTAGTTATTGAATTTTTAAGCCCAAAAATGATCATATAAAACTATGAATATATGTTTAAAATTAATACACCTTAAGAAGTGTAATAATTTCAGTCCGAAGCCCAAAAATCAGTGAAGGACTCATTTCCGACCCTATAAATCATATATATTCTTGATCAGCATTAAAAACAGAATCGATCTAGACATGTTTGCAAGAAAATTAAAAATTTTAATTTTTTTTTTTTTAATTTCATGTTTAATTTTATTGTTTAAGGAGGTAAAGAAAAATCGAAAAATTTTAAATTGGTTAAATTTGTAATCTTTATATGCAGATTTATTAACAATAAAAAAACTAACTCAGAACAGCTTTCCAAATTGAATTTAATGGATTTTTGGCTTAGTTATTGAATTTTTAAGCCCAAAAATGATCATATAAAATTATGAATAAATGTTTAAAATATATATTTAAGACCTTAAAAATATTTAAAAAATATTTTAAAGAATTTTAAAACAATTAGAAATACGAATTTAAACGTTTAAAATATAAAAAAGAAATTGAAAAATTAATTTAAAGCCTAACTAACTTCATTAATTTTTAAAATAATTTACAATGTTGCCTAAAAAATTCTAACTTGTCGAGGAAATCAATAAAATAATAATAATTTAAGTAATTTGAAATCAAATCCATTTCCTAATCCGCGCAAAATTTCCTAAACTTAAAAAAGAAACACCCTACACCTTAATCGACATTGCTAATTTCGTTTCCAGTCTGACCGAATCTCTTCCATTTTGAATGAACTTTTCAATTTGTCACTTGGTTGGACAGAAGGGCTTTAATGTACTGGAGTTTCGGGGGAAAACCTTTTGCCCAACTTGATTGACAGTAATGACATTTTCACGATTCGCCGGGCGGAAAACACTGAAAAGCTGCGAGCTGGCACGACACCGACAGCCCCTAGTCGACGACCGTCGACCGACAGCCAGCAGTCAATAATAAAAATTGCATGTTGAAAAGACATTTGGGATTCCAAAAGTCACACACACACACACAACCACACACCGAATGGGTCGTCTCCATCGCAGCGGAAGCAACAGCAGCAGCAGCAGCAGCGGAGCGGTTGACACCCTGGCCCTGGCCCCCAATGGAATCCAAAAACCCTTTAGGCCTCTCCCGCCTCATCCGGCGGTTGGGGGTTTCCAGTTAATTTATTTTTGGTTAATTTCTTTCGTTAGTTATGTTAGTGCCGCCTGCCTGGCCCGGGGAAAGGCCATGGACTCCTCATTTATTGCACATTGGCAGGAAATTTTCTGATTTACTTTAACGGAAGAGAGAGAGAGTACGGAAAACGTTAATTGTTGACTGGGGTTTTTGCCAGGTCACGGCATATATATAAATATATATATTTATAGACATATTAATATATATTTTGTTTATATATAGGAACCATTTATTAACAAAATAAGAAGAATCTGAAATACTTTTGTGAGGGAAAATGATAATCAACCTTTTTTTTAAAGAAAAAGTAATGGTAAAAATATAATTGAAATTGTGAAATATGTTTAAAATATGTCCATAACTATACTAAAATATCACACAAATTTTTTTTAAATTTACTTATATTTTTATAAACAAAAATTAGTGCTGTTTTTATTCCCATAAGCTTACAAGAACAAAAAAGTACACTAAATCGAACCTTAACAATTTTATAGCAACTTTTAGACACTTTTTTAAAGGATTTCTAAAGCCTAGTTATACCTCCAATAATCCTTTATTTTAACTTCTACCATAAATTTCAAAACAATTTCTATAAAATTCATTTTAAACCCCAGAAACCAAGTTTAAAATCTTAGAAAATCCCCAAAGCAATACAAACTAACTCTCCCAAATTCTATACAAGTTCATCTTAAAAAGCGTATAAACAATCTTGCCTCTGTTCAGATCCCTAGATCCATCCATTTAAAACAGAAAACAAATAACAAAAAATATATATTAGCTATAATTCGAAACATAAATTTTTTTATTGCCGCTCGCAATCATTTAATCATCTCGAGTCATCAGTTCGCTCTGGGATAAGGAGTGTGGAGTGCGGGCTTGGGGTGTTCGGGGGGAGGCTTTATAGTGCTCTCCGGTTGGGTGGTGTAAAGTGGCGAGGATTGCTCCGCTTGCCGAAGGAACCAGATCCCCGGGCACTGGGAATAGCAAATTTAGTCGCGCTTCCCCATCGACCATTTGACACATGTGTCACTTGCAACCGTTCCGCTTGCTAGCTAAGTGCCAGAGATGCCAAATCAGCTGTATTTGGAGGGTTTTAAAATATTTAGAAAATATTTGGGAAATATTTTAAACTTATTAAAATACAACGAAAGCTTGGAGAAAATTTTAGGAATTTATTTTTCTGTAAAATTGATTTTTAAAAATACTTTTCTGGCGAAAAAATTGGTTCTTGGTATAACATTTTTTGATTTTCAGTTAAAATAAATATTTCAAAAATATAAAAATAAACAGAAAAAGCTTGCAGAAATTATTAAGAGTTTATTTTTCTGTAAAATTTATTTTTAAAAATATTTTAAAAGCGAAAAATCTCTTTGTATTTCAGTAAAATACTACTTAAAAAATTAAAAATATAACTTTACTATTATTCAAAAAAATATATAAATGTAGAGGAACTAATTATTTCTTTTTTATAGCTTTTTTAGAATTTTAAAAATTGTTTACAATTCTAAAATGGTTCTCTACTCTCAAAAAGAATAATATAAAAATTAAACAAAATAGTTATTATTATTCAAGGTTAGGAATTAATTTCTACAAATACATTAAATAACTTAAATTATGTATTATTATATTTCAAGGCCCGCTGTAATTATTTTCCACTCACCAAAAAAAAAAACCATCGACATCTCTGATGTCTGCGAATGGGTCTCTCCGAATGGGCCTTGGTGAGTGCGACTGGAGCTGTCGCTGAGCCTTCGGTTGACAGCTGTCAGTGTCAGTTTACATAATTTATAGATTTCAGCGCATAAAAAAGTCATAAAATTTACAATGTTGCCTTTCAACAAAAACACATTCGGGCGATTCTTCTGATGCCTTATTTTTATGAGGCAAGACATCAATTTTCGCACAGCACAGCACACACACACACACACACTCTAGCCTAAGGCTACACTAAACACACACACACATACACAACACTTACTCACACAACTACAAACTCACCCATTTATATTTCTCAATTTTCCATTCCTTGAATCAGGAGGAAAAGATTGTTTGTATTGCCATTGCCATTCGAAATGCTTTTGATTTATTTGTATTTATGTGATTCCCTTCTCATATCCAGCTCCAGCGATAAATTCTCGCACTCAACAAAATATATATAAACGATTTATAGTTGCACAAAGCGAGGCAAACAATAACTAACAAAGCGCAGTGGCAGAAAAACCAAAGAAAACGGCTGCCGAAAAGCACTTTGAAATAGGAAAATATAAAGGATTTCATAGCGGAATAAATCTTTTAGAGAAGAAATAACCATTTGCATTATAGCAGTTGGTTTTGATTAAATCAAAACTAGATTTATCAGAATTTTTATAAGCAATAAATATGAGGAAATAAATAATATTATGCCTAAGTAGGTATTATAGAACCCTTTTTCAGAGACAGAGGCCTGCTATTATTACACATCGTATTATACATTTTCTAAAATTTTCTTTGTAGTAAATAAAGCAAAAATATTTAATAAAGATGGCTTTGATTTTCCAGTAAATGTCTAAGCTTACTACTGTGGCCTACAACAAATAAATAAAAATACCTGTGGCAAGCTGAAAATTTGTCCAGATCAGAGATCAAAAGTGGGACAAGTCACTAGTTCTTGAAGATTGAATTATCGTAAGAAGAGTTGGTATCTTTGTCCCCTCATGATTCCCCATTTATTTGCAGAAGCCAGAATGTCGCTGAAATCCGATGAGCAGGACAAACCATCATATGCCTACTTCTTTGGCTCCATGGGAGCAGCCTCAGCCATTGTCTTCTCATCGCTGGGCGCTGCCTATGGAACGGCCAAGTCGGGCACCGGGATAGCCGCCATGGCGGTGATGCGACCCGAGCTGATTATGAAGTCCATTATACCGGTGGTGATGGCGGGTATTATAGCCATCTATGGACTGGTTGTCTCTGTGCTCATAGCCGGTGCCCTGGCGGATAATTATACCATACGCAAGGGCTATATCCACCTGGCCGCTGGCCTGGCCGTGGGTTTATCCGGTTTGGCGGCAGGCTTTGCCATTGGCATTGTGGGTGATGCCGGTGTGAGGGGCACTGCCCAGCAGCCACGCCTATTTGTGGGCATGATCCTGATCCTAATTTTTGCCGAGGTCCTGGGTCTATATGGCCTAATCGTAGCCATTTATCTGTATACCAAGTGAATAGGAGTTTTAAATCTAAACACTTAATTAAATCTACAAAAATAAATATTAATTATATTTGGAAGTGTAAAAAGATAGCATTAAGTTGGAATTTTTGAAATCCCAGTTGGGGGAATACATCCATTCACCTGCCCTCCCTTCCGCTCCTCCCAAAAAGCAATCAAGAGTCTCCACTTTGCCACTCGGAGGCCTGTGACAAATCTGTGCCAACTTAACAATCACATCACACGAACGCAAAGCCAGTGACAAAGTTACAAGCTCCCTCAAGGAATATGCGGAATATGTATTCAAAATGCAAAGCAGCCGAGTTTTGGGGCCACAAATAAAAGCGTCCTCCTGGTTTTAGTGGAGGAGGAGGAGCAGGAGAGGAGCAATTGAAGCCCCACAAACAATTCCGCCTCCCCTTCCAAGCGGTGGTAAAAAAAAAAAACAAATTTCCATTTTAAGGAAACGAAAAGGAGGCAACATAGGCCAGGGTTGGGGGCTTTTTACTGCGACTTTCCAAAGTGTCGCCTTTCTAAGCCCGCTAGTCCTTTTGGGCTCATATTTTCCAATTTGTTTAATTGAAACAAGTGGAGGGTATCCGCCGGCAAGGGGGCAAAACCACTCACACTGAACAAGTAACGGCAGCTTCGATTTTCAATACCAGAAATGTGCTAAATATAGTAACCTTTGGAGGCCAGGAAAAAGTAAACTAAAAAGCAAGGGAAAAATCTGGAAAAAATCAGGAAAAAATCAGAAAAAAATCAGGAAAAAATCAGGAAAAAATTCAGAAGAAATCCAGGAGAATGCCAGAAAAACATCTTAGAAAAAGCCAGAAATAGGACACAAAAAATCTAGGGTAAAATCAGGAAAAAGTCGGCAATAGGTCAGAAGAAATCCAGGGAAAAGATAGGAAAAAGTCAGAAATAAAGCAGAAAAAAAACATTACAAAATCCTGGAAAAAATCCAAATAAAAGGTTAGGGAAAAACTGAAAAGAAAACAAGGAAATTTATAGGAAAATATAAGGAAAGAGGCTGGAAAATGGCAGGAAAATTAACGAAAAGTCTTGAAAAGAGCCAGGGAATGTCAGGAAAGCTCCAGGAAGACCACAGGAAAAGGCCAGAAAGGAAAGCCAGGAAAAAGACTGGAAATTGTCTGGAAGAAACCTGAAAAAAGAGTTGAAAATGCAAGAAAAATTCAGAAAAAGACCAGGAGAGGGCCATGGAAAAGTCAGAAAAAAACCGGAGAAAAGCCTCGCTAAAGCTAGGTTATCTTCAGGAAAAATTCAGGAAAATAGCCAGGAAAATTTTTAATAATTTAATAAATGTAAACCAAACAAGGAGTTCACACCTCAAATTCCCAAGAATATTTTGAGGGAGCAGCAAGCCCTCATTTCCAAGTTTAATACCATTATTTTTAATAAAAAATATAACAAAAATAAATAAAATATAAATAACTTTCATAAATGCTAAAACTCAAACAAGGAACTCACACTTTAAACTTCACAAAATAATATTTGGAGGAAGCAGAGTAGTTTCACTATATTATTAAAATATCTAAAACATCTAGAATATCTAAAATAATCCTTTAACAAATTCCCAATAATGACCCCCCCTGAATCGGCTGAACCTGAACCCTATTATGCACTTTTCCTGGGTTGCACCGGAGCTGCACTGGCGATTATATTCACCACCTTGGGAGCGTCTTATGGCACCGCAGTTTCTGGAATAGGAATCGCCTCCATGGCAGTGGGTCGACCCGAAATGATTATGAAATCCATTATACCGGTGGTGATGGCTGGCATTATTGCGATATATGGTTTGGTGGTTTCCGTGCTGATTGCTGGAACGATTAACGACAACTATACGGTGGAGAATGGTTACATGCACTTTGGCTGCGGATTAGCAGTGGGATTGCCAGGATTAACGGCGGGTATAGCCATAGGAATTGCCGGGGATGCCGGAGTCCGAGGATCAGCCGCACAGCCACGCCTATTTGTGGGTATGATTTTGATCCTGATTTTTGCCGAGGTCCTGGCACTCTATGGTCTCATTGTGGCCATTTATTTGTTTACTAAATAAAAGGAAATAATATTTTTATTTATATTTTTTTAATATTTATATTTATTCCCCTTAAAAAGGTGTTGAAAATCTCTAGGTGCTTATTTCTATTTACATTTCTTCCGCATAAAAATGTTTTCTTATATTTGTGTTTATTGTGTGGGCACGTGTCACTTTTGGCATCTCTTTTCTGGATTGTGTGGTGTGTGTGTGTTTGCATAACAAATATGATAACGAAAAATATCGATTCGATTTAACCGCAAATCCCTTGAGATGGGGAGGCCTCAACACATCGAAAGTAATAAACGAAAATTTGCAATTTACTTACGGATTCGAAGGATTTATGGTTCACCTTCCTGCAGATAATTGTTTTCACTTCCGCTTGCCATTCAATGAACTTTTAATGCTGAAATAACAGTAAATGTGAGAGGAGTGCGTGGGTGGGTGGCTGTATGGGTGGTCTTAAGAAGCACCCACTCTCCTCCTGTCCCGCCCCAAACTGACAAAGTGCTTAGCGAAATGGGTTTATTAAGTGCAAACACTTTGCACAAATGGCGGGCAAACAAATAAATATGTATTTAGGCAGGAATGTGTGGGTGGGTTTAAGTGGGGGAATTTTTTGGGGATTTAAATAAAAAGCATCCATTATTTTATTTTATTTTTTATATCGGAGGATATTTAGAAAAGCCAAGCCAAGCAAAAACTAAACTTATTTTGTTTTTTCAACAAATATTTTTGGGGGAAACTAAAGGTATTTTATTATTTATATTTTAGAGAAACTCTATAACATTTTTATGAGGATATTCAGAATAATTATACTCCCTAATTATACTCCCAATTAATTAATTAATCTTTAAACTAATTTAAAAATATTTAAAATTCAAATATACCCAAAGAAACTTTAATTATTCTATTACAAATCCCAACTTAAGCCAAAAATCAAATCAAAATCAAGCAGCAATTTGTCAATTCCATCCATTCTTGACCAGAAATTGTTCTGTCATACATCAAAAGTAGATCAATAATAAGGCAATACCCCTGTTTAGGCCATGTTTCTTCCGGAATGGAGAAAAACATTTGTAAGATGGTGTGGCTTTTGGCTAAAGGAACGGCGATTTGTTATGGCCGAAAATGTGGTTTCCATTAAAACTGAACACATCAATTGCGGTCAACAGAGGCTGAGACCATAGACCAGAGGCCAGAGGCCATCTAGAGTTTAATTTTAATACCCCTGACAGATTTTCCTATTTCCCCAACCCCCCCTTTCAATCTTTATTCATTCATTCATTCAAGCAAACACCCATTGACTAACTTGCTCAAAGCCATCATCATTATTATCAGCATCTTATGACTTTTTGAGGCTTTGAATGGTTAAAGAACTTTAACTAGAGGAAGTCTTAAAAATATAGAAATTTTTAATATATTAAAGAAGATATTTTGACATAATATAATATGTATTATTAATTATAGAAGATAGTTATTTTTGGGATTTTTTTTAAATATTGTCTTTAGATTACCCTTACCTTAGAGTAATCAAAGTTCGGCTTCCTTAAGACCTTTTTGCTCTGGATGGACTTAATTTCATTTTCGTATTTCTGTGGCTGAGTATCCAATGATTTGGAAACAATTTATATATATGGTGTATATGGTGACTATGGGGGGGGATGGTTATATTATGCTGTGCTACAAGGACATTTATTTCTTGCTGATTTCATTTTTGGATTCCAACCAACCCACACCACACACCCAGGCCCTGCTACTCTCAATAAATACGAAATAAACACTAAATGTGTAGTTGCCTTTTCTGCTCCTTACTTTTTCCTCCTCTTCTATATATATATTTCGTTTTTCTTTTTCTTTTTTTTTTTTTTTGCTGATTGAAGCTTTTCCTGTTGGCAACACCTCAGAGGGCTGACTTTTGTCCTTTGCCCGTGGCATGTTTGTCCCCAGCGTTTCCGTTTCCACGCCCCCCTCGAACGAACCCCCAACCGCACTTTCCTTTGCGAATTTTCCTCACCCTCTCTATCTCTCCTCTCCCCCCTCCCTCTTCATCAGCGCGTGCTTGTGTTGTGCTGTTTCCTTTGCATTGAATTATTTTTCTCCTGTCTCTCCTTGGCATCGCACATTTCCCCGGCTCCGCTTTCCTTTGACCTCTGATATCGTCCGAGTGGGTTTTCATATCTGTCGCCTTCATTTTCTTTTCTGTTTTTTTTTTTTTTTTTTTTTTTTTTTTTTTTTTTTTTTTTTTGTTTGGGGCGTGTTGAGGCGATGTGTTAAATATCTGCCAAATGAAATCACGATAGCAACCAGGAGGCCAATTTTAGTTTGCCCAGAAAACACCTGTTTAATGTCTCAGAGATAAATGATTGAAATTAAGTTATTAGTTATTAATGTAGCTGAATCTGTGGATCTTGGAATTAAATATACTAATTTCATTTATTAACTATATATTATAAGTTCTAAAATTATTTTTAATATATTTTATATTTTCTTAATGTATATACAACACAAAAATAAATAAGTAACCCTTTCAAGTTTCCCAAAGAATCATGGCTTCCAATCAAAAATCGATCATAACTTAGCCAAAAAAAGGATCAAATTCAATTCGGAAAGCTGTTCTGTGCTAGTTTTTAATAGGTTAACAAATCTGCAAACCAAATTAAAAATCAAAATTTTTGTCGATTTTTGTAAATTTTAACGATGTAACCCCTTATAAAATTTGGAAAAAATCGCTTAAAAAAATTTTCCTCCAAACATGCCTCAAACGATTCGGCTGTTAATGCTGATCAAGAATATATATGATTTATAGTGTCGGAAATGGCTCTTTGACTGCTTTTCAACCCTCTGACTGAAATTAAAATATTCTCCAAAGGTATAAAAATAAAGACATTTTTCCTTTATTTTTCTTTATTTAACAGTAAAAGAAAACTGATTAAAAATAAATTTAATAGAATAGAATAATCAATTTATTTTAAGGTTCCAAACTTATATTTTATATAATAAATATAATTTTATATATATATGTTACTTCCTTGCCTTTCCTCCTTGTCACCTTTAATCAAAACTAACTCCTTTTTTACCATTTTCTACTTTTTCTAGTTATGATAAAATCCTGACATAAATTATTACTATAACAATGCAATTTCAATATCCTTTGTGCAAGGACATAGGTCATTTAATTTGGTTCCAGGGTCACTGGTTTTCACAATGGAAAAGACCAACGGAGTGGCAAGTCGGAAGCAATCGCCAAACTCAGCAAAAAATGAAAATGCTGTCTCTTTTGGCTATTATTTTTTTGGTGAACACTGGGACTCAAGAACCTTAAAAAATAAAAAATTTTTATATTTATATTGGTATATACAATTAATATTCTATTTTAGATTTTTAAACAAAGATGCTAGAGGTCCTATATATATATTTAAATTGTTTTAAATATTATTAATATATTATATATTGTATATTGTATTATTTAAATAATATTATTAGTACTTATTTTGATGTCTGAACCTGGAACCTTTACTTTCTGTATAGAACATTTTCTAATAAATACAGAATAAATATGTAGAACAGACTTTAGGAAATATGGCATTTTATAATGATAAATAATAATTATTAATTATATTCCAAGAAATATGAATAGTAAATATATTCTTATAAATTGGAAGTATATCCTTTATTAACCTTCTAGAAATATATTTAGTAAATACATTTTATGAAATAGATATAGAGTAAATAGGAATTCTTTGAATATCCAAAATAAATATATTTTTAGAAATTTATTTAGTACAAATATTTTTACAAAAATATATATTAATAAAATAGTAATTTTTAAAACCCATTTCCACATCGATTTTACATCACCCCATTCAACTTCCCTTTTCCGATCACTGTTCCGGCAGTAAAACCCACATGGAGTTAACTTAAATTCGCAGTCACTCGCCTGACAGTGGGTGCCACCGAGTCAATCTACGGCAATTCGCTCAAAATCAAATTTATTTGCCAACCGCACAGAAATTATGAGACAGCACAAGCAGGAGCAAAGTATAGAGTTTCCCACATGTGCGTTTTATTGCATTCGCATTCGCTGTCAAGGCACATATAGCCCTTACACACACACTATACACACATACATATATATAGACGATGTGCGTGGGTCCCTGGATCCACTTGCTACTCCCTCTATAACTATTAAGGTTGTCAACGCCCCCCCAGAAGCTCTCCTCCCGCACAGACAATGGGTGGAGCTGGCTTTGTACGTTCGAGTATTTTTATTCATTCTATTCCGCTGGCTCTTATTCTCTCTTATTTTTTTTTTTTTTTTATTTTTATTTTATTTATTTATTTCGCTTGCCGGTTGTCGGTTGTCCACCCTCCGAAGCATTTGAAGAAAAATAAGATTTTTATTTTATGCTCACAGTATGTTGTAAATCTTGTCGCTGCTGCTGATGAAACGAAACGAAATTAAGAATTTTCTTCTTTTTTTTTATATCTCCTTCGCAATTTCTGTAATAAAAGAAATGCCAACCGGGATGACGATGACGGGGACAGGACGAAGTGGGGTTGGACTTGGTTTCTAGGCGAGCCAGAATGCCATCCTGCCACTGCCACTGCCCCATCACATTCATTATGAAATCATTTGGTATTTATTATTTCGTTTATGTGGTTCTCATTTGAGATATTGCCTTCATTTGCCGCGTTGTTAGTGGCGACAGTGGAGGAACAGCGCCTGTCAGGGGAGCAGGAATCATCAGCAGAGGAGCTGATATCGAAAGTTCGAGGGTTTGAAAATTGAGGTTCGATGGGGGTTAGATATGGGGAGAAGGGTCACTAGCTGATATTAAATCTAGAACATTTATTAATATTTTAATTAAGCTTTAAATATATTTTTTATTCAGCAAACTCTATTAATATTAGCTAATGTTCAATCTAGCATTATTTTTAAATTTTTAATTTAGCTTTAAATATGTTTTTTTAATAAGCAAAGTTATTAATTCCTTTGATTTTGACAGATTTATATGAAATGACTCCTTCGCTGCAATGCCCGATACTGATTCCTTGTCTTGGCTTTACAAAAAATATCACAGAAAATATTTAATATTTTAAAACACCTAATTTTATCTCAGTGTACTTTACAGTGAACCAACCAAGTTCTCGTGTTCATGTTGCATACCTGAAATTCCTTCGAATCGGATGTTAATTCAGGGAAAACTATGAGGTGTGTTGTCGAGCACCATTCTGCAATCCCAAGGGAATGAATGTACCTCCACCAGCTCCACCTCCTCCTCCTTTACCACCCCCTACTCCCCTTTATCTACCCCCTCCTGCTGCCGTCAATCTTATAAAATCCCGCATTCCCTGCTCTTAACCCTTTTCCTCGTCCATTAACCCACATTCTAACACCCCCCACACTATGCTCTGGGATCAGTCTAAATGTTTTTGTGTAAACACGAAAGTTCGACCAAGGGCTCGGGCGCCAACGTCCTCGTTGTACTCTCCTCTTTCCCTCCACCCTTAGTACAGTGCTCGGTAATTGTGTGCGCCTTTGTTGCCGTTGCAGCTTTTGCACTTTACTTCCTTCGTCGAGCTTTGTTTTTCGCACAGTGAGCAGAATAAATGTACGGCTGTGCAGCTGAAAGGGATTGCCTGGATCCTGTAGAGATGCCAAAAAAAATATCTAGAGAAAAAGAGTAAATTAATTTGAAATAAAATATATAAATATATTATATATTGTATTAAATTAAAAATAAATATATTAAAATAGAGCAGAGAAAAGAGAGAGAGAAAAGAAGAGAGAGAGAGAGTTGCATTTACACCTTACGTTGCACTATAATTCCCAAGTGAAAATTCCGAATGAAATATTTCCACAAAAACATTTTTATGTTCTCAAAAATCATAGCAACAAAAAATGAATAAATAAATAACTGATTATAATATAAAATATTCTTATAAAACATAAATAATTTTTGTATAAATTCATAGGTAAAGTTTTCCTTTAAACTGCCATCTCTGCCTTGTGGATACCGGGTGTTTGAACGGCGGACAGCTTCAGCTTGCTACTTGTCCGGACTTTGCTTGCTTTCCTTTCCGTTTTGTTGGCGCTCCCTTTGTTGCTGCCTTACACAATGACTTAAGCTGAAATGTCAATTGGATGTGCATGGCACGACCAGAGAATCGGGATCTGGAGCAAAAAGGAGGAGGAACACAGCAAGGACCAGGGACCAGGGACCGGACCGGACCGAACAGAGGCTCGGCTTGGCTCTGCTCTGAAATGAAAATGATGAAAATACACCCTCGGGGTAAAAACGGCAAACGTAGCGCTGAAAAAGTGCTTGTGACAGCAGCCGCAGCCGCAGCCCCATTCCCATTCCCCCATTTTCATTTCCATTTGCCAAGTTCCCTCGTCCTCGCCATCGTCCTGCGAAAGCAGAGAAAATCCTTTCTTGAGCTAATAGAATTCAAACGCATGAAGGCTTTGAATAGGTTCGTTTTTCGAAGGACGACGCATTGACGCTGAGCTCTGGCCATTTTCCGAGGCAAACTTGGTTTGAGGTGGAAAAGTGAAAGTACGTGACATTATACTCAGTTAACCAATAGGCGAGAGGTACTTAAAGAAATTCTTGGAAATTATATATTTTATATTTAAAGTAAGAAATGGAATATACATATTAAAAATATTTTTGTAAAGTTTTTTAAAGGCTAAATTTCCGTTATTTAGAAAGGTTTCTTGAAGCTTTGTCTCTAAAAATCTCTAAAAATTCTAATAAAATGTATACTAACTTAATTACTTACCTTAACAAATTCTTTAAAAATGTAATACTTTCTTAAATATATTCCCTTAATATAAACCATAATCTTCCCCTAGTTTTAAAGCCACCCTCGCTTCCCTTTTCGGCTAAAGATGTCTTTGACTTGCAGGTTGGCAGCCGAAGCTTGAAGCCCCACCGGACCCGGAGTTGGACCCCCATCCTGTGTATATATATAGTTTGTTTCATAAGTTTTGCAAAAACCATTAACGATGCTCCACAGCTTCTCGCCTGCCTCCAGGTTCTCTGCTTCTCCAAATTGAAAAGAAAAAAGTGAAAAGCTGAAAACTTTTAAAAGTTTGAATTCTCAGCGCTTTCTTTAGGACTCCGGGCCCTGCTCATTTGGTCAGCAACATGCGTTCTGGGGGGCTTGTCCACTTTTTGACGTGACTCTCGGACTCTCAGGAGCTAACAGGAAAAATTGAGAAAAATAAAGAAAATTCCTTGCTCGTCTCAGCATTTTCTGACCCCTCAGCTAATGGCTGTGAAAATGACTAAGTGAATTTCCACCCAGCGAGTGGGAGAGTGAGGATTTTTGAATTCTGTAAGCCCCGAGCAGCTGTGTCAAGGGTCACTAATAGCCTTAAACAACAAACTAAAGCCGGCGTAAAATTTAAGCCACTAGACTAGCCATTATTTATAATTGTTACCAAAGAATAAGGAATAAATATGGCTTATAAAATATTCCTTACATCAGGCGACAAATGACAAATCAAGCTGGAAGCTTGTGAATTATTCAACTTAATTTTAATGCCAAATTGCCTTTCTTGGTGATGTTTTCCTATAGTTAAATGGCATTTTCTTTCTTGGCAATTGTTATAATATTACCTTAACGGCAGTAACTAAGGGGAGGGCCCACGTCTTTGACAACTGTGGGAACCCTGCAAAGTGGGACTCGCATTTAATTCCCTACGAAAGGTAAATAACGCACCGAGTCTTTGTGGTTTTTAGTCTCTTTTTGTCTCCGTCATGGGGAATGGTTCATATATGAGATGGAGGTGGTCGGAGGTCTTTGATTTCTGCATTATTGAGGCAAAAGAAGGGTCCACTTAAATGGGCGTAGCGGTTATTTCGCTGCATTATTAGCCTCAGTCTCTGTCCCTGGCTCTGTATTTCTTGCATTTCCAAGTAAATATCGATTCGCCAAGAGGCCTAGGAATAGCTTGAGCTAAGAAAATTACTTGGAAAATATTATAGAAATGGAAAAAGAAGCTATGTTACTTGGAAAAGTATCTGTTTAAAGTGAAAACTTTGCTTTAGAATTTAATAATAATAATTTAATATTTAAATACAAAAAGAATAAGCCTAGAAAATATCTACTTTTCAACCTTAAAAAATAAAGCTTTATTTTAAAATACTTCCCTACTTACTAGTCATCTTATGAGCCCCCCTCTATCCCCTCTTATAAACCCACTAAACCTCTATTTTACACCAAAAAGTAGTTTATTTAAACCTCTATTTTACACCAAAAAGTAGTTTATTTAAATGTTGTGGCGCTCTCGCGCATTCCGAATTATTTAAACGAATTTGTAATTCAAAAAGCTCGCTATAAATTTGGGCAGCCGCGGTGGGTGGGCCAAATATAAATAGGTTGTGGGTAGTACACATAGCATAAGGGATTCCGTGGGGTTAGTCCTGCTCCTGTTCCTGCTCCAGCTCCTGCTCCTTCGCCTGTTCCTCCTCCTTCGCCTGCTGATGTGTGCTTGTCGTCGGCACGGCAAAGTACTTGAAGAATTACACACAATGCATGCATTATTCATGCTTACTTCAGAATTTGCGTTACAAAGTAAAAAATGTTGTAAGGACACTTGTGCCAGGCAAAGGCAAGCAATCCTGGCGAACGGAGGAATATGTGGTGAGAGCGGCCAAAACACGAAGAGGAAGTGTGAATGAGAAAGCCGGGATAAGGAGCACTCGTCGTCGCCAAAAGGAAACAAAAAAAAAAAGAAAAAGGAAAAGTGCAAAATATTCGAGGTAAGCGCAAAGCGCAAAGACCGCTGATAGATTAGAGTTGGTGGTCGTCGAGGATGCACTTGAAGAAACTAGGGAGAGATTGTATAAGGAAAATAATGTTCAATATATTAAATATATTATAATGAAAATGAAATATATTTTTGGGGATTTTTTAAGGGGTTTATAGCAAAGGTTATTATGAAATAAATTTAAAATAAAATATAGAGACTAGAGTTGGTGCTGATCGAGATGCACTCAGAGAAACTAGAGAGCTATTATATAAGGAAAATAATTATAAATTATAAAATATAATGTAATGAAAGAAATATAATTTTTGGGAATTTTTTAAGGATTTTTAAACTAAGTTTCTAACAAAAGAAACTTCAACTTAATTATTATCCCAGACTGTCTTAGGTTTTGGTATTAAAAAAATATAAATAAATAATATTAATATAGAAAAATGAAAATATATAATTTTAAAAATATTATTTTGATCCTAAGACCACCCCGAATCCATTTTTTATAGTGCATTTTCTACTCCTCGCTCTCCTGGCATGTAAATTGCGTCAGCTTTTTCTGCGGTGAACTGGTTGGCGGGTGTGGGGGGGCCTATGGCGACACCACCAGGGGACAAATGTACATAATCATGTCAGATGTCAGCCGAAACGAAACGAAATGAGTAACGAGCCCGTCCGCCAGGCAACTGAGTTGTCCTCATCCTACTCAACGTCCTCATCCTCATCCTCGTCCAGGAATAGGAATGCCTGTCCTGGCCCTTTGATTGCCTTAGCGCACTGCCTCAAATAAATGGGGACCATCACTTGATGGCAATTGCCCGCCTTGTTCTTTGGCAAATACTTCAATTTCTTTGTTGCGCCACAGTCCTTGTCAGCCTACAGTTTCCGTATTTTGACTTTAAGTTACTTTAAATATATCGAAAAAGTATTACTTTGATATAAGGATTTAAAAGGATTTAAATAATATTTAGCAGGTTTTTTTGGCTAAGAAGAACTCACAAAAAATCATTTTAAAAAAGGAAAAACTGCTTAGGAAAGCCTTAAATTATTTATCCTTATAATTAAAACAGGATAAGCCTTTTTTATATATTTAAAAGTAATTGAAAAAGCTAAGGGAAGGTTACTTATTTATTTATTGTATTATTTATTAATTATAATTTGTCTACATTTTTATACATTTTATAAGCCTAGCTTTTCAGGTAACAAATCCTTGAAAGGTTTTAAGGACTCTTTTTTCCCCTTTAAAAATAAAACAAATCTTCTCTTTAACTTGAAGGGTTCGGAAGGCAGATGAAAGTCAAACGTAATGGAGCCGAATCGCTGGCGTCTTATCAAACCGCACACGCGCCCATCTAGCTCATCACTACCGCTGGCACTACCCACTACCCACTACCCTCTACCCACTACCTTCTAACCCACCACCCACTGCCACCTCATCATCATCATTCTCATGATGATGCAGGAAAAGAAACAGAAATCTACTACATCATAAACTAGAAGAGAGATGCTGTTGTGGGTGGAGTGGCGATGGCTCTGGTGCGGATGGGTGGTTTTCGAAATTATGTTGATAACCTCGCATGATCCTGACATTAGAGCTGCTGCTGCTGCTGCTGCTGCTGTCGACAACGACCGACCTGGGAGGGATAGAGGGACTGAGCACTGAAAATGGCATGAGATGGCGAAGTGCGAATGCCAATGGAGAGTGGAGAATGAAGCTGGGAGATGGGAACTGGAAGCTGGGAGCTGGGAGATGTGCACGTTCTGGCTTAAGTATATTCAAGCATATGGAGGGAATCAAGTGAAAATCAATAAAACCCAAACACGTCTACACAAATCACATGAAAATCGATGTTCATGGCAGTGAGCGTTACTCTGACTTTGTGGGTTACACTGAAACAAAATTTAATTATAAATACAAGTCTAAAAAATTTTAATTGATATTAGAGGAATGAGAGGAGGAGGCTTTTGGATTATAATTATAAAGAATTCCAAAGATAATTCGCAAATTCCCAGTCCATATTTCTATACCCTATATAAAGTAATGTTAACTTGAATCAGGTTATTTCTCTCACTGCACTGATGGGCGCGAGAACTAAAAAGCCACTCTCCGCCTCAGCTTCCCTGCTCCTGCTCCCCAATGCTTCTGTATCGAAGAACTTAAAGGATTGTTTCCCATGTTGTTGTAGCTATTTTATTGGGAAAACGTGCAAGGCATTAAAAGAGGCAGGCTCCTCCACTCTCGCCGCCTCCTGGCCTCCTCATGTCCTCCTCCTGCGCCACAAAGGCATACACTAAGTGGTCCATTCGAGGATGGCGACGCCGCTGGGTTTTGCCAGAAAAAGGCGTTCATTTGTATCCTATTTGAAGTCCATTGCCAAGCCACCGGTTCCGTTTTGGAATTGGGAATTCTGATCCTGTGAAGAAAAGGATTGCGCTGGCCTAAGTGCTCAGTATGGAAGCTTTGGCTTTGGCTATGGCTTTGGTTTGAACCTTTTAGCAAAAGGCTTCTATAACGGCCCACTTTGAAGTGCATTTGTGTGTATCGGAGAACGTGAAAATATTTCCTTACCTAAGGGGGATTTTTTAAAATTATACTTGGGGAACTAAAAGTATTTGGGGGGGAGATTTTTTCTTAATAACTTAGAAGGAAAGGGGCTTGAAATAAATATAAAATATATGTATTCAGTTTCATCTAGAATTTCCAATGCATCGAAACAGATTTGCAGATAACCAGACCCGGATTTATAGTTACTATATTATTTTCTTAATTGCACCTGCATATGCCAGAGGCAGCTCTTGACAACAAGACACAAAATAAAGACTAGATAAGGCCAAGACATGGGCGAAGCCTCCGTCCAGGTGATAAGCTCTGACGACAGCTGGGCAGAGATACAGCAGCAGCAGCAACAGATGGTGCCACCAGCACCTAAGATACACCCAATGACCCCGCGATCTAAGCTTGAACCTGGACACCATCCAAGCCTCCAATTTGGGGGTATAAAAGAGGCACCAGTCACACCAGCAAACCAACAGTCTTTAAGCATTGGATCCACTGGGTGCATCTAATCCGGAGCAGTTGAGTGTAGTAGCAGTAGCAGCAGAAGGAGAGTCATGAAGATCGCCATTGCATTGCTGGCCTGCCTGGGCCTGGTCGCTGCGGCCAGTTTCCATCAAGCCCATGAGGTCAAGATTGCCGACAAGACATTCCTGGAGAAGCAGAAGTTCCTCTTTGAGATTGTCTACCGCGTGGAGGATCCCCTGATGTTCGAGGAGTTCATCAAGAAGGGCGAGAAATTCTACTTTGGAGAGGAATACTACACGGTGAGTTAAGGATTACTTGAGACCAATCCCGGACTGTAGTTTTTATGTTTCCCCCCAGCACTATGACATCTACATGAAGTCCTTCTTCGAGGCCTACAAGGCCCATGCTCTGCTGCCCAAGGGCGAGTTCTTCGGGGAGCTGGCCATGAGCCATGCCAAGCAGGCCCGTGGCCTGTTCAACTTCTTCTACTACGCCAAGGACTGGGAGACCTTCATGGCCAACGTGGCCTGGGCCCGCATGCACGTCAACGAGGGCATGTTCGTCTATGCCCTGACTCTGGCTGTGATCCATCGCGATGACTTCCATGGCCTGATGCTGCCCTCGATCTACGAGATCTTCCCGCAGTTCTTCTTCAACAGCAAGTTTGTTTACGAGGCCGAGAAGTTCGACTACGAGATGTGGATGAAGATGACCATGTATGAGAAGGAGTATTTGGATGTCTACTACAAGAACCACGCCCACAGCTATGGTTATGGCAACATGTATCAGTCCAGCGATTACATGTACATGAAGGACTTCAAGACCTGGCAGTGGTGGAAACTGATGGGCCTGGGCGAGCACTGGTACAGCGAGGATAAGTTCATCCTGCGCGAGAACATCTACGAGTTCAACCAGGAGACCAAGTGGCTGTCGATGATGAAGGATGTGAAGAAGTTCTACATGCCTGTGGACTACTCCCGTGATCTGAACCTCTTCAACGAGGAGTCCAAGCTGTCGTACTTCACTGAGGATCTCGGCTGGAATGCCTACTGGTACTACCTGAACATGGACTACTCCTTCTTCCTGGACGGCAACACCTTTGGCTTGAGCAAGGATCGTCGCGGCGAGTGGTGGCTGTACAATGTCCACCAGCTGCTCAGCAGGTACTACATGGAGCGCCTGTCGCACGGCTTCGGCGAGATCCCCGAGTTCTCCTGGTACCACCAGATCGAGATGGGCTACGATCCGCAGATGATCTACTACAACGGCATCGGCTACAGCTACCGCAAGAACTACTACGAGATGGAGACCTACGGAAACTTTGACATGCTCGACAAGATCACCTACTTCACGAAGCGCATCCAGAACATCGTCGAGCAGGGCTACTACAAGACCTTCGACGGTCACATGATCGATCTGCGTAAACCCGAGTCCATCGAGTACATCGGCAGCATTATGCAGGGCAACGTTGATGCCTTGGACAAGATGTTCTACCAGTTCTGGTACATGCTCGCCCACATGTACTTCGCCGACACGGATTACCACCAGATGGAGGTCTACCCCAATGTGATGCTCAACTTTGAGACGATGATGCGCGATCCCATGTACTACATGTTCTACAAGTCGATCGCCCAGGTGTACTTCAAGTTCATGCACTACCTGCCCAAGTACACCAAGGAGCAGCTGCTGATGCCCGGCGTCACCATGAAGCATGTGGAGGTCAGCGAACTGACCACCTACTTCGATCTGGTGGACTTTGATGTGACCAACATGCTCAACGACAAGATGGTCTTCCACGAGGGCAAGTTCGTCTGGGACAAGTCGCTTTTCGCCCGCCAGATGCGCCTCAACCACAAGCCCTTCACCTACACCTACACCATTGAGTCCGACAAGGTCGAGAAGGTGGTGATCCGCGCCTTCCTGGGACCCAAGTTCAATGAGTTCGGCAGGACCTTCTCGCTGGCTGAGAACCGCATGAACTTCATGGAGGTGGATGAGTTCTACTACGAGCTGAAGGCCGGCAGCAACCAGATCACCCGCAAATCCAACGAGTTCTACTGGACCGTCAAGGATCGCACCACCTACACTGAGCTCTACTACTACATGATGATGGCCTTCGAGGGCAAATACGACTTCCCTCTGGACATCAGCGAGCCCCACTGCGGCTTCCCCGATCGCCTAGTCCTACCCATGGGCTGGAAGAAGGGTATGCCCATGCAGATGTTCTTCATGGTGATGCCATACCATGCACCCGCCCACGAGCAGTTCTCCACCTACGATTACACCTACTCCTGTGGCATTGGATCCGGCGCCCGCTATGTGGACACCATGCCCTTCGGCTATCCCTTCGACCGGGAGATCGACGAGTACGAATTCTTCGTGCCCAACATGTACTTCAAGGATGTGATGATCTACCACGCCGACACCATGGAGCCCTACTACAAATACAAGGGCTACTCCAACTACGGCCACTTCGATTACACCTTCTTCAGCGACTACTACACCAAGTACTTCAAGTACTAGGAGCATGGAGACTGAGGAAGACTCCCTCCCGAGGACAATGATCACGGAACGAACACGAACCCATTGAGCGGATGCATATTTATGCGTCTTAGTTTGTAAGTCAAGCAAAAAGTCAAATAAACTTTCGAAAATTCAAAGGAAACGTGTGTCTTGAGTTGTGTTCTGGCTGTTGTTAGCTTTTTGTGGGTTTATATATAGATTTTAGATCGAAGGAGGGTGACCAAAAGTATGCTATGGAATAATCCATAATGCAATTGGTATATAGAATATATCAATGTATACCTTGGATGTATATCTTCGCTAAGGAAACCCCCCTAAAAAACATAAATAACTATATTAAACTTATTCAACTTATTCCCGACTTTGTCAGCACAAATATTGGTTTTATTTTAAATACCTAAACTAAACACACTTCAAACAACAATGTAACAAAGTCTATTAAGTCGCTAGAAATTCGACCGAAAGTAAGGGGGAGTTTAAGGTTGCGACGGTCGCCGCCCCAAACATCTCATTTGGATGAATCCCGACGGGACGTATTTAGGTTAAACTCGTGTGGAACTCGCTCACATAAATCATGCATTTGATTAATTGTATGCTACTGACTTTTATCCTGTTCGACACTGCTGCAGCGCAGCAACAACAAAAAAAATAAACAAAAAAAATAGAGATGAGGGAGAACGAGAAACTGGCCTTTAAAACTTTTGGCAGGCAGTGAAAGAAAAATTGTAGTGAAATAGAAGTAAAAACGAATTTTTTTAAAATATATTTAAAATAAAATCAAAAATTCATTTAGTAGTAGTACATTTAGTAGTAATTTCAGAATTAAAACAAGGTATAAAGGTAGCTATTTTCGATTTAAATATAATATTTGTATCTAATAAAATTAAAATTAGTATTGAAACTAAGTAAAATTTACTCTTTGGAATGAGGATCCTGAATTTGAGTTATAAATGTAATAAAAATTAGTTTAAAAGTAGAAAATCCTTCACTAAGCCGATTAAAATAAATAATTTGAATGCGTTTTTCGTTACTATTAATGATTTTCCTTAAATTTAAAACATAAAGGCATTTATTTTTAATTTAAACTTTCAAGAAATACACTTTTTCTGAATATTACCAACTTAGAAAATATAGTTCAGCATTTCAAAGTTAAATATTATCACTAAATACTATATCAAAGGGAAATAATTAAATTGTATATGAATACATATTAATTTTTCAGGTCTTTTTATTTTTTTCCAGTGCACCAGCAGCCCCCGCATGTGGCCCCCGCCCCCACCTCCTGCTTCAGCCAGGCAATTGTGTTGTGTAAACATTTTTTCAGCATTAACTGACATGTGTAAATCCCCCAACGCCGCGCCGCACCGAGCTAGACGAGGGAAATGCTTTCCCGGATGCTTTCCCCAAAGCCGATCCGATGGAAAAGCGGAGAGCACCCACAACGAGCTAGTGACAAATAGCGAAAGGGGGCAGTGGGGGACAGGAGTGGTGTCAGCAGGGGTGGAGCGGAGGGGGGGAGTGTTAGCCGGACTGTCCAACGCCAGCGGCGCCATTTTTTATTTCTATTAAGATGAATTGTTAAAACAGTGACAGGCCCTGTGTTGTCGGCGAAGCATTTTCATCCATTTTCTTGCTTTTCGCTTCCATTTCCACCGGATCGAGAGGCGGTACAATGGGTCTTGTCATCCGGAAAAGGCCAGTAGATGTAGATAAACCCAGATGTATGTAAGTATGTACATCATTACATTCTGGAAAAAGAGTGTTCAAATAATTATAGTCTTAAGTTAAGTTAAAAAATGTATTATTAACCTAAGACTATATTTTTTTTAATAATATCCAAACCCCTAAAAATATTGCATTTTAATCTTAACAAATATATTTTTTTCAGGATTAAAAACCCCAACCCATTGCCAAAAATCCAAAGAATCTCAGAAATAAATCTTAACTTCAAAAATTTCAACCTACAAGATTCATTCTCCAGAATTAAGAGAGGCTGCAAAAACTCCCCCGAAACTCTCAAGAGCACAAACCCTGGCTTGAGTGATTTCAACTCTTTAGCTCAACACTATTAAGAGACAAATTGAGTGGATGAGAGCGTGGGTGAGAGCCAAAACAGCTGAGCAGCACGCAAAACAGAGAGCAAGTCGATGTCGCCGGTTCACGGCCAAGGGAAAAGCTGCGACGCCGGCAGCGCAGCCGGGGCCGGAAAATCGGTATAAAAGCGGCAGCACAACCAGCCGGCCGGATAGTAGCTTTGGAAAACTGCTCGGAAAACTGCTCCGCTCAGCTCAGCTCTTAGTTCCCGTTATCGAAGTTGCCGCAGCCAGCTGCAGCCAGTTCTTCTTCTAGTTTCCAAGCTCTCTCTCGCAGCGCTGCTCTCACGCACCCATACAGCCACACGAGCCACAGCTGAGCGAGCGTTTTGGGAAGGCAGTTTTTTTTCGACTCGCACATCGGACCAAAGGAGAGACGGATAAAGAACAGCACGGCGAACGGCAGAACAGAAAACCGAGAACGCGAGAAGCGAGAAAACAACTTACAAAACGCAGGCCAGCACTTGAAACTCCGCCATATGTAGCCAGAAATCGGAAAGGAAAGAACTCTGTCCAAACAAGAACGTCTAGAATTAATAACAAAACCATGTGCTGTGTTTAAATTAATAAGATTTCCCAGACCGAGCGCAGAGAGTGACCGAGAGGGCGAGAGCTGAACGGGGCGGCGATTTCCGTTGATTTTGTAGAATGTATTGAATTGAAATGTTTAACTAGAATAACAAATTTAGTTGTTGATACTTTTTCCAATTGTTTGTTAAACGCTGTCGCTGGAAAATCGAACTCTCACAAAACACACACGCGAAATAAAATCAAATTCTTGTGATTAAAGTGCATTTCTAATACGTACGCAATACATACCCACATATATTTTGTACGTTTAACCCAACTATCCAAACACACAACATACACACCAACGCACGCAATTAATTCAAAACGCAACGAAAGTCCGTCGAAATCAGAAGTGGAATCAAAGGCTAGGAACTTTTATTTTGAATAAAGAAAGCATTGAAAACACGCAAAGGAAAAGGAGCTGAAGGCAGAGCAGTCAACGCGGCGGCGAACTCTATGAAGATGGTGCTCTCAGTACAAAATCACATTCAGGAATTCGGTGTTAATCAATTTAAAGGTGAGTACTTTAAGTGTGCTTTTATATAGTTTATAAAAATGTGAATAAGAAATGTGATAGAATGTTAGTTCAGTAAAATCTTTGTGAAGTTGAAAATGGAAATTTCCAAGTTTTCGAAATTCATTTTGAAAAATCAAGTCCAAGTTTTGGTTTTATCTGATTTTAAAAGTTTCTTTTTTACAAAAAAAAATCATAATTCTAAACTTATAATTAATTTTTAATTAAAAGTATCAAAGAAATATCTGAATTTTAGCTAAAATTTTTAAGCTACTTTAAAAGATTTTTCATTTTTAAAACTCCAATAGACTGAACTTTCTTATTGCCCGTTTTCCTGACAATTCTTATTGTGAGTTTTTACAAAAAAAAATATATATTTAAATATAAGAATAAGTGAAAAAGTGAAGAATTTTCAATTCATGAATTTCTAAAGCCCCAACTTTTCTTATTTTAATTTTTTCAAAGATGAAAATGAAATCAAATTGTGTCCTTAAAAATTTTTAATCACTTACAAAAACCTAAGGGCTGGCTCTGCATTCATATTTCTTTTAAAAGTGACAAAAAAAAAATATTTGTTTTGCTTTGAAAACATAAACTGAAAATATTTATGATTCCCTCCGGTTGTTAAACATAAAATGCAGTAGAACGATAAGGCACACATACAAATCATTAAATATTTACTGTTCGGTGCTGGGTTATTACGTTTGATTAATTTTAATGCCCAGCCAACGCATTAAAACTAAATTTAAGGTCGATGCTCACCTTGTGAACTTACAAAATCCACTCCGGGTTGTTTTCTTGCAAGAATTCTCAATTAAGGCCTACATTTTCGGATATTTTTAATGTGCCACGAACATTTTTATTTTTCATGTTTATGGGCCATTATTTTTTTTTTCTCCTTTTTTCTGATTCAATTAATTTTATAGCGGCGTACGGCGTACGGGAACATTTCATTTGATGTCTTCAGCAAATTTTCCAGAGATTAAAATTCATTTATTCAAGTATTTCTCTAATATTTGATAGACTTTTGATTTCAATTTGATTTCGAGGGCAAACTTGTTTCCTTGACTCTGAAAATATGGTATAAAAGAATTTTTGAAGAATATTTCGAATATTTTGCTGAAAATTTCGCATTTATTATGTTTTTTATAGCTGCTTTTTAAATTAAATTAGCGGCTGTGATAGATTTAAGCGTAATTTAGGGTACTGCAATGCATTCCCTTTTCCAAGGGTTGCATAAAAAAAAAGCAACAAAGAAATTTGCATAATGCATTTTTGCCCTTCTTGGTTCCTGTCCGAAGCCCGGCCAGCATATCCTGTTCATGTGTCTGACGGTCGGATTATGCAACATCCTGTTAATCCTGTCACTTTAAACTTTGCACCACGGGCACCAAGAAGGAGTTGAGTTGGGCAAATTAGATGGGGGACTTTACATACAAACGTCTGAGCAATAGGAAGGGACCGCATATAGCCATATAGCCACGTAGCACGTAAGCCAAAACAACAACAACAACAAAAAATGTAAAATCACCAAGAGGCGAACACAACAAGCGACGGAGGTAGCGACATGCAACAACATGTCGCCCCACACACAGGCACAATTTCAGCTGCAGATTTACCGTTGCCTCGCAGTGTTGCCAAAAGGTAGCGTAATCTGGCTTAAAAAAGGAACCAAATTAAAAGAAAAGCTTTTTTTGTATAGGAAAACTCTCGAGTTTTTTTAGGCAATTAAAAAGGGTTTTTAAAAATTCTTTTAAAATATTTTTATTTCCAAAAAGAAGCTCTCTTTATCTTTATTATTTTGTAAGGAAGAATATCTTAAGGAATAACATGAAATCTTGTATCTTTGAAGTCCAAAAACCTTTTTTAAGCTTAATGAGCATCTTTAGGTTGGTGCAAAACGAGTTTCTTTCAATTTTCCGTCTGCCCCATGACTTTTAGTAACTTTATTATGCATTTTTTTAAATTTTCTTTTCAAAGATAGTATTTCAGAAATTTCCTTAAATTCTGATTTTGAATTTCTATCAAAATTGGCGTGAAACAAGCTGGGTGGGTCGCTTTGGTTAACAAGCGCACACCTCGCTGTTGGCTTGCATCGTGCTCAAAGCTCTGCAGCAGGCCCACCCCCTTTCCGACGCCTCTGTCACCCCTTAGGCCCCTCCTGGCAAGCGTATGTATTTGCAGTCAATTTAATTTCATGACTGACTGAGCGCATGCAATTTTATTTTCGAAGGACATACGAACAAGCCAGCCTCAGCAGCACTCACACATGGTTATTATTTGTTCTCTATATAAAATATAAATATACGAGCATATAAAAATGTATTATGCAGCGGTAAATATGTACAATATAAATATGCAAACATAACATAAAAGGAAAATCCTATAATAAAATATATTTTCCATTTCAAATCACATTTATAACTTAATTAAAGTACAATTTTCCTCAAACTCAATTTTGCTTAGCAAATTTGAAATTTAGGAACTGGAAGGGTTATTCGAAATCACTGATTTTGTTTAACATTTAGCTAATACTGCTTTTGTTGTGACCGCAAATACGTTTTGGTTTATGTTTATCCCCGGAAAGGCATCCACTGGGCCCTGGCAATGTCAGTAATGCTGTTTAATTAATTACTTAATTTCTTTGAATAAACATTAGTTATGCCCATGTGCATGTCGCCATTTCCCTTCTATGCCCTGTTTTGGGTCTTTCGGAAAAGGGTTATCATGAAGTTGATATAATATTTATCAACCCCCCCATATGCACACCCCAAAAACACACACACACACACAGTATGTCTGTGGAATTTGGATTCGCAGCGGTTGCCAAAGATTTCCTTTAGGGGGCCAAATGCGAATGACTTCCAAAATTGGTCGTAATGAATAATTTATCAACTGCTTATTGATTCAAAAAACACAACTAACAAACATACTAACGTGTACATAACATAACAACATTCATGAGCGTAGAAACCCAGCAGACAAAAACTCCGTAAAAAATATTAAAAACTGAAGTTTTGCGGATCGCAGGCGGACAAAACGTCCGATTTTAGGCTCAAGATCGGTAGCAAAGTAAATTACCTGTCCTGGGGTTTGTGGCACCAAAACCTCTCATTTTCGGAGCACGAACTAATAGCGTTTGCGGACGCTGTGGCGAGACCGGAAACAGTACCGATAGCAACCCCTTTACGATACCCGAAAAAGGATCGTTTGCTGACCTGTGGCNCAGTGAATATTAGCTAAGAAGTTCTTAGAAATTAAATGAGTTTGTATATGTACATATGTATATAATTTAGTTAATGAAAGAGTTTTACAGTTTTAACTCTTTAAGTCAAGTTAATAAGTTCAACCCCCTCACGACTCCAAACACTGTTTCTTTAAACCAATATCCACTGTACTAATACTGATTGCTATTTCAAAAAAGCTTGAAAATTTAATCTCAAGGCCAAGCAACGCCACGCATTGTGAGAGCCAAGTAATAAGCCCCAAGCCTCCCCCCTATCGCACTCTTTCCTTTCCACTCCCACTCGTTAAGCTCGGTATCTATCTCTCATTCAGCCGTCTGAGCTGCACAATAACAACAACGTAAAACAAAACAAAACAAGGAGCAGTCATGTTTGCGGTGTACCGTTAACTTGGATGAGTTGATGCAGCGTTGCTTACCTGGGCTTCTGCTACTGCTTCTGCCACTGCCTCAGCCCAGGTATTGTTGTACATTGTACGTACATTCTTGTATTCCTTGTTGTTTTTGCCGACTTCGAATGCACAAAATACACAACCACAAATGCTCCACGATGGCTGCTCTGCTGTGTATGGCTAGACTGAGAGAATGATGGGGGGGAGGGCCATTTCTGTTCATCAATATGCCCATCTCTCTTCCAAAAGCAAATATGCATGCAAATATGTACAAAATACACCACCTACAGAAACACATCCTTTTACAAAAGTACATAAAATGTGTACATACAGTGGTGGCTATGTACTGTACATAATAGTAAATTGAAAAAGCTCTGTGAAGACTTAAAAGAATTTAAAAAAATGTAGTAAATTTTTTTCTCTATTTTTAATATATTTAATTTTTGTTTATTAACATTTTAAATGGCTTACAAAGTTTGTAATAAAATTATAATATCCTGGAAGAGTATTCAGCTTTCATAAAAAACTTGAACAGCTTAGTCTCACTCCCAAATTTATTAATAATACCTTTTAAATAAGGATCTACCGATTTTAATTAATTTAAAGGGTAGAGATTTTGCCTCTACATATTTGATCGCAGCTGTAGCACAAGTACAAGCTCACACATTTGGTTGTGTGCTCTGTAATTAAGTGTGTGGTCGTTGTGTTTTTTTTTTTACTCTTTTGTTTTTGTTTTTGGTTCTTTTTGGCTTTCGCTTTTCTGACTTTACACAAACCCTTTTGTGGAGACAACGGCACTTGACAAAATCCAATAACACACGCAGAGAGACATAAAGCAAACGAAGGAGAAGGAACGAGATGGGCATATGACAGGGGGTGTGGGTGGGTGGCACACTCGCACATGTGGACACATGCAGAGCCGCAAACATGTGCCGTTAATTTCTTAATTACGCGGGTGTGCTCTGCCTCTGCGTGCCCAAGGAGCCAGAGGGAGATGGTTGCCGAGAAAACGATAGAGCAAGCGAGATGCAGGAGCCAAAGAGAGAGGGAGACAGGCACATGCAAAGCTAACGAGAGCAAATTGTCCATTCAGCAACGTTGCAATGATTATACTGTGGAAAATGGGGAGAGACTTGGGGCATATGAGGCGGAGAGACATCACACCAAAGGGGGGCGAGTTCGGGTGGGGGGAGAGAACCCTCTTTAAAGAGTTTCCGCGCTAATTACAAGACGCTGTCGAGACAAGCCAAGTAGTTAATTTGTACTTGCTGCACATGCACTCACATTACAAAGTCTCACAATCTTGCAGAGTATGAATTTATTGTACATACTTACGATGTACAATATAAACTTGATTATAAAAAAAATAACGGCCTTACATGTTTTTTAAACGCACTTAAATAAATTAAATTGGAATTAAATCCGCGAGTTAACTGGCTACCAGTTAAGTGCTAACGCCCACTTGAGCCAATTTATTTATCTGTCCGAAAAACTTTAACTGGGCATTATAAAATTTAACCATAATTTCCACCGATTATGCAGAATAAGCATTAAAATAGTTTCGGTTTTTAAGATACTGATTATAAATATTTTAAGGGATAGACAGCTTAACAAATCTTATTTTTTATTAGTTTGCTATTCTTATCTTATTTAATTTATTTAATTTAATTCCAAAAACCCATCAACACTGGCACCACTGTACTCCATTTAATTCCCAGCTCTGTGGAGCTGAGTTTTGAGTTGAGTTCAGCTCTGCTTTTTATCGTCTCGGCTGGACGGGTAATAAAGTAACAGCAAAAGAAATAAAAGCCCAAGAGGGTGGTGGTATGGGGGAGCTAGGGGGTTTGGATACTGCTGACTGCGAAGAGAGAGAGAGAGAGAGCGACACAGCAGCGAGAGTGAGCGTCAGCTGGAAACGGGAAACGGCTGATTTTCCAGCTGTTGTTGCCAGGTGATTTCCCCCGCCCCGCCACTCCCCTCTCTGCACCCTGGAAGCGGAGTCTGCGCAGTGTACTCTTTCCGGTTCCCCCAAGTGGAACGCGAGTTGTGTGGATCCCAAGTGTTTGCACATCAGCTGATTTTTTTGTTTTTTTTTTTTTTTTGCTTTACTTTTTATTATTCCATTTCCATTCTCACATGGTGGCCACTTTTTGCCGGTCGATGAGCCAAGCTAACTACAGTTGAACTTCCGTAACCCAAACTTTCACCGGTTGGAAAGCCCAGTAACTCGCAGGAAATAGGGTGTCATTAGTGCTTGAGTTATGGTTTTAAAAATCAAAAATGTACTCTAGTTGTGGGAGTATAAAAACAATTTAAAACTCAAGTAAGAACACTCATTATAGTTCGTGGACCTATTTATTTTATTTACAAAATTATAAAAGAAATTACTTAATTTTTAAAACATTGAAAAATTATTATTTTTAAAATACCAAGACACTAAACTAATCCCATCTCCCTTTACCTTTTTATTTACAGGCTGGCAAGCTGCAACGGCACCGCTGGAAGTGGAGGAGGAGGAGGAAGAGCTGAGCGTCACCGTAAACGGTAACCCAAACGCCGGCGAGCTGGACGTCGATGTGGTTGACGGCCATCCGGCCTCTGTGCTGCATATGCGACAGCATCAGGCGCTCAATACGCGTCCACCCAGCGGTCCACCCGCTATGGCTGGTGGTGGTTCCGTATCCGGAGGTTCAGGTGCCGGAGCTGGTGGCGGGACAACAACTCCCAAGCAGGCTACTTCGGCAGTGGCTGCTGCCAGCTTCGAGGTACCCATCAGTGGCGGCAGTGCTGCGGCCTATCACCATGCCTATATGACCAACGTGCTGACCAGCACCGCTCAGCAGCATCATCATCATCATCCACTACCGGCTTCGCCGCTGCAATCGACGGCTGGAGCACGTTTTGGGGCAGCAGACAACCTGGACGATGTGAGCGCCAGCGCTGTGCGGGAGCTGTCGGGACAGTTGCAGGCCCAGCTAAGGGATGCCAAGCAGCGGCATTTGGCCTGCACAGAGGTAACGTTGCCCAACGATCTTACCCGTCGGATTGCAGCTGAGATCATAAGGATGTCGGAACGAGAGCCCTGCGGCGAGCGGGCCTGCACGCTTTTCATTGAGTTTGAGAGCGAGCCGAATAATGTCAGGTGAGATAAATATATTAAATTATAAATTAAATATTGAAATATATTAATTTTACTTTGTTGTATGCAGGCGCATTGCTTCGTTCAAAGTGGATCCGGAAACTGTGTCGATATTTGAGCTATACTTGACGCTGAGGCAGGACAAGAGCGGCTGGACGTCCCTGCTGCCGCAGTTTATCAAGTGAGTAAATGAGGTTTACTCTCCCCAAACTATACTCTAACTCTAATTTTTGTTATTCAATAGAAACCTCACACGAAGCAATACCATCAACATAAGTCCCGATTTCACGCTGACCAAGAACAAGCTTTACTCCTCAGAGTGAGGCGCTCGAAGGAGCAGTGGCAGGGATTCGCTGGACTGCTCAGAACGAACTCAATCCCTCCGAACAACAACAACAAGAAGAACAGCAAAGCAGCAGCAGAAGCAAAAGCAGGAACTATAACAGAAACATCTATTGGTCGCGTCTCCTTGTCGCTGATCCCTTCAAAAACCCACAAAAAAAAACCTTCATTATAGAACAGAAATGATCCCCTAGAGGCAAACTTTTGGACCACAAACTATCAACTTACTCCTGCAAATAACAAATCAACTCAACGCTAAAGCAAAAACAATTATTTTGGAACCTAAGCTCTTAAAAAATAACAAAAAAAAAAAAAAACAAAACCAAAACGAAAACAAAAACAAATCAACTGCAGTTGCAGGCAACTCAAAACTCTTATTGGACTGACTTTTTGGCTTAAACAAACAAACAAAAAAGGTACTTTTTGAAAAACAAAACAAAAAATCACAAAAAAAGAAGTATTTGAAGAAAAGTAGGAGGAGGAGAGGAAGGAACACACAAACACACACCCACAAATCATAAAAGAAATATTCAAAATATTGTAAAACATTAGAAAAAGGAACTCTTCACTCAGTGAAGTGATTCGCTTTTAAATTGAATATAAAGAAAGACAAAACCCCGGACAAGATAATAGAGTATTACAACCGCAAAATGTATGTATGGATCATCATCATCCTGAAAGAATACAGCAGAAATTAACCGATTAAAACTATCCCAAGATTGTATAGTTTGATAAATATATAGAATACCTTTTTTTCGTCACAAACCCAGTAGGCTATATGCATTCAAACATAAATCCATAAATTGAGGAAAGAAAACAAACAAATTTATATAAATATATGATATGAGCGCAAACAATAAGAATCGGAAGAATCGAGGCAGAACATGAGAAAGGTTAATAACAAACAAATATATAAAAACAAAGTTGATGTGATATTATATAATAATTATGAATATTGATAAACGCATAAACACACTCACGAATCGAATAAAAGAGAGAGAGAGCAGATTGAACAGTATTTCAAAATTATGTTCAGTCCCCCTTCAGAATCCAGTTATAGAAATTAAAACACACACAAAATTCAAGCTAACTAATAGAATCAACAACAAATTTCTCAAAATATTTCCACCAATTTATGATTAAGGCTCTGTATTATTATTTTAATTAATTATTACTCTTAATTTGTCGTCTTTGTGCAGAGTTTTAAACTTTGCTAAACAAAAAACCAACAAAGAAGGAAAGGCCAAGTGGCTGGGAATATACAATATACATATATATATTATAGATATATGGAAAATATTTCTAATATTTGATGTGTTTCTAATGTAAGATTTTAATATAAAACAGAAACTTAACTTAAAATCCAGCAGAAAATTTCATTCAATGTGTGTAGCTGTGTGTTTATCTGTAGTTTAGTTAATAAACAAAAGAAATAACAATATTAAACGAGAGAAGGATAAAACAAAAGGCGACAGAGTTAAGATATTATATACATGAATATGGATACATTTTTGGCTAGTTAGTTGGCGAAAGTTTGTTTCGATTAACAAATCTGATCTGAGCAGTGAAAAATTATTTATAAAAAAAAAAGCAAGCAAGCAAAAAAATGTATGACAAAAAAATGGGTAACTATTGTGAAAAAAGAGGCAGAAGCTAAAACTTTCGGAAAATATAAAGTCATCTGTGTTAATAAATTTTAAAATAATTTTTAGCGTAGAATAACAAAAACCAAGAAGTGAAAAGAAAATCATAAAAGCAAAACGACGAAATTGATCATTAAAACTCTCACACACGCCACATAAAACAAAAAATGAGAAAACAAACAAATCCCAAGTATTTTGACAGGTTAATTGTAGTTTATAACATACACACACACACACATACACACCGAATTTATTTATAAAACCAAGAAATACAAAAAAACATTTACAATAATTTAACTTAACCAACTAAAGAATTTTTTTCCATCAATAATCAAACCCACAAAAGATCTCGATTTATGCAAAAGAATATAAGAGCAAAAAACTCATTATAAAATAAAAAAGAGCAAAAGAAAACATAAATAATGTATTTAGGAATTTATAAAACTTGCTTTATACTTGTTTTTAGGCCCTTCTAACGCATAATAAATGTTTTAGCCATCCCGAACTCAAGTAATCAACTTTTCGACTTCATTCATTAAACAAAAGTACACACACACACACATAGGCATATGCATATATATATATGTATGTATATATAGCAGCAATAAATGAGAAGAAAACAAAAACTATATATACCGTATTAACGAATTAAATGTGAACATAAATAAAGCAAGTGAAGAAATAGAACCATGAATGTGATCTATTTAATATTAAAAAGCAAAGTAATCTTAAATTAAATTAAACCACAAATAACAGTAAATTTTGCAATGATTTCCCTATGTTCACAAAAAACAAACAACAAGTTATAATCCAGTAGCTGTAGAACGTTTTTAATTTGTAGAATTTTAAAGTATAAATTGCCGATTCAATCAGTTAAAAAATGCATTTTTCGGTTCACAAATTGTTGCCGGGCTTTGTAAGATTCATAGGATCCGCTTTCAATGTTTGCTTCTCTCATATATATCGGATATATATATACATATATTTTATAGTGGATCTCCAGTTTCCGGAGTGTCTTTCGTTTCGTTTTCATGGATAAGTGCGAACTGTACAAAGATGCAAGGAAAGAGAAATGAATCTTAGTCCATTGTCCAGTGCTCCTCAAAGTATTTTGTAAACAATAATGATACAAAAAATGATAAATGATGGCGACAAGTATCAAGAATATAGTATATGTAAAGAGGTCTATATATGAATGTAAATAGGATATATGGCTACATCTAAAAAATATATATATTGTAGGATTTTTACACATTCTAATACAGACTACAGAGCTAATATTACGATTACTAACGATTACTAAAGGCAGTACTAATGTATATTCTCGATATATGTGTGTGTGTTGTTTAAGGGAACCAATTAATGCATTCAAGAATCAAATTACAAATCAATTAAACGAGCGCCTCAAGTGAAATCGAAAGCAAATAACTCTAGTAGACACCCTCACAATTAACACTTTTTCAAATTAGAACTGCATTCCAAGTACGGCGATTAACAATTAACGATTATCGATCTATTCAAACGATTATCCCACCACATATATGCGATCTGAACCAGATTTATTTTCAAGTTTTTCAGTTCAGCAGGATTCGCTTTTCAATCAACACACTCACTCCCACAACCTGATCTTTTGAGTCCAAATTAGCGCTTCTTTCCTTAATGTAGCGACTAACTAACAGATATTCAAGTAAAATCGTAGTTACACGGCCGTTGATGAAATCTATATGTTGGACACCAACCATATATGTGTATGTAGTTATGTGACAAAAAGTAAGGTTTAACGATTCCAATCTACATATATATGTACTTGGATTAGGACGAGAGCTAAAGCTAAAGGATGTGTGGGCAAAATTAATACATATATATTATTTATAAGTATATACCATATGCTACCTATATGATTATGAGTGTATGTATGTAATGAAACAAATGGAAAACAAAACAAATTTAAATTTTAGTAGCGCTTAACAAATTCTAGCAATTTAACAAATTTTAATTAATCAAATTAAACCAACAAATGCAAAAATTGCAATTTAATTTTTTCTCTGTGTAAAAGTTGATTAAAAAAAATACAAAATAAATACAAACAAAAAAAACAATAAATTTTTTAAATGTGAACAAAGACTGATATTTTTCTGGATTGGGGATTACTTTTTCAGGTTCTTTTGGAGATAACCTACCACTAATGTCTCTGATCTTATAAAAATTAATCTATGAAACTGAATTATTTTGTTTTTAAATTGTTAAATTGTTTATTTTTTTCAGATAATATTATTTAAAAATCCTCTAATACTGCTTGTGAGAATAATTTATAGATATTACTGAATTTATCAGTAAATATTTAAACCAATTAAGTCTTAATATATTTATTATATTTATTATATATATTTTATATATTTATATTATTATTTTATATACTATATTATTTTCCAAGTCCTTGTTAACTATGCATTTAAAATTGTTTATAACAGTTTCAGCTGAATATGTAAAACTTATCTACAATTCAGCATGTATTTTACCTGTGGTTTTAGCAAGTACACAAACCTTTGGATTCGAGTAAATTGAAACTCTTATTTAAACTTTATTTCTACTATTATTTAGCATCGTTTATCTAGGTAACAAATATAAAAAATACCTAATGATAAGATTGATAAATTCTTTAACATCTGCTTTATATTTTTTTCGTGTTTCAACAATAAAACCAACTTAAAAATATCTTTTTATTCTGTTATTTATACTCTTGCAGGGTATCATAATTTTATTCAGATGCTTGAAATTAAGTGAAGGATTCATTTCCGACCCTACAAATCATATATATTATTGATCAGCAATAACAGGCGAGTCGATCTAGCTATGTCTGCTTGAAAAAAAAATTTTATATTTTTTCAAAAAAAATCAAAGGGGTTACATCATTATATTTTTCAAAAATTGATAAAAATTTTGATTTCTTAAAAAAATAAATTTAGAATGCAGATTTATTGACCTTATCAAAACTAACTCAAAACAGCTTTCCAAATTGAATTTAATGCATTTTTGACAGAGTTATGGCTTTTTGAAACTTTGACTTTTCCACAGAAATTCTAAAATAAACGATTTTATCTCCTTTTCTAGTTTAATTATATAATTTAACGAATATTTTTTAGCTCTGTTAAACCACCTCAATGCGTGTTATTTGTGTTATACAAATACTAACACAAATACAGTTTGCTGACTTCGCCTAAGCCGGTAGGTTGATATAGTCTTAGTAACCCTATTACCGGTTCAGTGAGGAAGTAACTTTGATATTTATTATTTGGTAAATGTGCTTACTAACAGGTCTGTTCCTCAAATCCAATTGCTATAAAAACCTCAGCTTCCACTCTGGCTAATCACAGCACTCGATTGCCTGATCCAACAAGGTTTCACTTTTACGAGCACCTCCCAAGGATTCAAGATCAATTCAAGATGAAGTTCCTCTTCGTGGCTATCCTCGTTATTCTGGCCATCCAGTTGGCTGCCTCGCAAACCTCTACAACCACTGAAGCGGCCACCACGACCACAACCACAACCACTGCGGCTTCCACCACGGCCACGACCACGACCTCCTCTCCCAACAAGATCAAGTGCAACAGGAAGAACAATTGGTGCCACACTCGCATTCCCAAGAAGAAGTGCAAGAACCCCAAGAGGTGCATCAAGACCGTGGTGGTTGTGACCCGCAGGAGGGGCTAATTTACTTGATAGACACTTTGAAATAAATATATTACAGTAACCATAACAACTTCAGTGTTTTTAAAACTAGGGAAAGGTAGTCAAGATACTTGCTGTAGAGGAAGATGCTGCATTAGTTGGGATATGTTACTGAGGATAAGGGGCACTTGGAAAATAATAATATATACAAAATTTATAATGGATTGTGGCCTAAGATGCTGTTTTTCCCGAAGATTGCACCTTCTATAGCCCAGAACAAAAGGGAGATGCAGTGGAAAGTTTCCACCTGTGCAGCCAAAAATACACTTTACCTGTAAACCATTTGCTTTAATGTAAATAATACCTTAAGCCCGTAAAACGATTATATGTAACTCTGTTCTACATTTATTTATTTAATTTTTAAATAACTTCTTTTAGCTTTTTAAATTTCGATCTCCCATACTTTACAGATCAGTACTTTAAAGTTAAAACAAGGACGAAAGATAATTTTGTCACGCGGAATTTTATATAGGTTTAATAAAAAGCAAACGAGCATAAGATAATATTTATATTAAATTTGGATACATACCCTACACAAATTCGGGTTAGATCAAATTTTAAAAGCCTATAAATATCTAATTTAAGATACATTTTAAGCTCAACAAAAATATTTTACCACAAAATTTCAATTAATTTTTGTTTACTGGGTATATAAGATAGCTGTGTCAAATTTTAGCTATATATAATTATTATATATAATGTATTATTATGTTGTACGATATAGTCGTTTGATGTGGCCCGTTCCGATCTAACTCCTTCTTCTTTACATTTCCTCATTTTGTTGGATTAGTCCACATAAATCAAGGACCAGGACCATGGACATCATCTGCCCAATAAATGTATTATTATTACTCCCAAAACAAGATTACCCTTTCCTAGTTTTAAAAACACTGAAGTTGTTATGGTTTCTGTAATATATTTATTTCAAAGTGTCTATCAAGTAAATTAGCCCCTCCTGCGGGTCACAACCACCACGGTCTTGATGCACCTCTTGGGGTTCTTGCACTTCTTCTTCGGAATGCGAGTGTGGCACCAATTGTTCTTCCTGTTGCACTTGATCGTGTTGGGGGAGGAGGTCGTGGTTGTAGCCGTGGTGCTAGCCGCAGTGGTTGTGGTTGTGGTCGTGGTGGCCGCTTCAGTGGTTGTAGAGGTTTGCGAGGCAGCCAACTGGATGGCCAGGATAACGAGGATAGCCACGAAGAGGAACTTCATCTTGAATTGAGCTGGTATCTCAGGGAGGTGCTGGTAAAAGTGAAACCTTGTTGGATCAGGCAATCGAGTGCTGTGATTAGCCAGAGTGGAAGCTGAGGTTTTTATAGCGATCTGTAAGATATTTTATTTGCCAAATAATAATTGTAAATTGAATTTCCTTCCTGGCAATATCAAAAGAATCAATATTGATATCAATAGAACAATTCGTTGGTAACAGAAATTCAAACACCAAATATTAGACAAGTAACATACAAATAAAGTTTTTTGGTTAACTGGCTTCTAAAGACAGCTGTCAGACGAGTAACCCAGTTCACAGCTACTTATTATTTAAGTGTTGTCTTATTGGATAATTTATTTAAATTAAAAATACCTTGTTATATAATAAAATATTTTTTTTAGAAGACTTGCCTTTTTTATATCTAGCAGGGTATTCTAATTTCTGCCTGAAAATTTGTCAGAAGAAGAGACTGTTTAGATTCTATTCTAATAAAAATGTTCTTGAAAATCATGATATATGTTTTTTCTTAGTATTTTCTTTAAATTAAATTTAAATAAAATTATTAAAAAAAAATTGTCCATATAAAAAAAAGTGTAGATTAAATTATAAAAGTACTTATAAGATAGACAAACTATAGATATAAAAAAACCCCTCAAAATTCAAATTTAAAAATCGCTCTCAGTTGAAGGTTTGTGGATTTGCTAGAACCTCAGGTAAAATACATGAAATATAGATATATTTACTTATTCAGCAAGAACAGTTGTAAAAATTTGAATCTGTATAAAACGTGGAGAAAAAGTCATGTTAAAATAATTAAATAAAATAATAAAAGTCAAACCATCGAATAAAGTTCAGTAATTTCTTTATAAATATACAGTATTTTCACTTAAATTCATCATAATTCAATTTTCATATTTATTTAAACTTTAAAGTTTGCCCAGAATTCCAGCCATTTCTATAATTAACCCAAGGAGATCGAACCTGCCCGAATGTATCGAATCGAGTTCAATCCAGACTGGCTTATTGACATTGCCAACAAATGTTTTTTGTTTTTTAATCCATTTTTAGAAATTAAGTTTACGTGGATTTCAAGTGCAGCAGGAGAGGAGGCCTATAAAAGTTCAGTTTCTGCCAAGACTGACATCAGTTCCAGATCCCTCTAGGTCCTGAACAAGTCGTTTCTTTTGAGATATAAACATGAAGCTGACCATTGTCCTTGTCCTTGGTAAGTAACATTTGATCCACTTGATGCAGGACTTTATTATAATAGGATTCTCCACTCTCTTTATCCGTAGCAAGCATCCTGATTATAGGATTTGTTGACTACTCCGAAGCCACTTTTCTGCCTTTGCCTTGGCCGGAGCCAAAGCCCAAGCCACAACCGAAGCCACAACCAAAGCCGAAGCCACAACCTAAGCCACAGCCGAAGCCACAACCGAAGCCACAACCGAAGCCACAACCGAAGCCGCAACCGAAGCCTCAACCTAAGCCCAAGCCCTGTGAACCTCTACCATGTGGTCCTGGAGGCGTTGCTTGTGAGGGTTGCTCTGGCAGGGATGTGCTTTGCGGTGATCTCATCAAGTTGATTGCTCAAATAGATTCCAAGATCAAAAGGTGCGTCTGCGGCCAAAAGTTTGCCTAAAAGGGTTTAACTTGGGTCTTGACTTGGATCTTGATTTGGTTATTAAATGATTTTTATTGTGTTTGTTTTTTATATTGATTTTGTTTTCACTTTTTAATAAATTTGTTCTTTAAAAAATCATACAAAATTGTTTTTTAATTATAAAATATATTATTATTATTATAACAACCCATTCAGGAGTCTTCTCTGAATAAGCCTTTGGTAAAGATTAAGGGATCAGCTGGTTGCTAGCTTCGTGGACTTCGGGACTTTTGGCTTTGAGATCATCTTCGGATTCGTTTTGAGATCGTTATGGCTTCGGCTGAGCTTCGGCTGAGCTTCAACTTGACTTCGACTTGACTTCGTCTGGGCTTCGTCTTGACTTCGGCTTGACTCGGTGGCTTCTGCGATTCGCTGGCCACTCGAGCAACACTGCTAGCCGAAGGCAGACGGGTTTCGGTGCCACTAAACCTCACGGGAATAAAAAAGTCAGTGTCAGTGCTAATTAAAAGTGTTAAAAAGTTAACAAACTAAAAAGATACCCACCCCAGGATGCGGTGACCTTGATCTGCATATAATCCTAGGTGTGTCCAACTACCAAAATCCAATCTTATAGTGTGTGTTCTCAAGTGTATGTCCGATCCCCGATAAAATTACTCCCCTTCAAATTGTCAATTTCGCTGGCAATCTCAAGAATCTGGTCCTTTGTGTGGCGGCTCCTCCTCTGGACCGGCAATTGAATTGAATTATATGGATATGGCTTGGGCTAAATGACTAAAAATGCTACCCCACCCCTCAAGTATGTAGATGTCTATCTTGAAGGTAAACCCAAGTCCCGGCTGCTAATCGCCAGCAGACAATCGTCGCCGGCCAAAGGAGAGTTGAAGCTGAGCTCCATTTAATTGCTGGATGGGACCACCCATCCTTTGACAAAACATTGGGACCATTGTAGTGGCTCCTGCTGCCTGGTTTCAATTTATTAATGGTGTAACCAAAGAACTCACAGATTTCGCCACTAATCCGTGGAAGAATCGCTGGAATTTGAATTGGCAAAGCCACCCGCAGCAGGCTCGAATAGCAAATATCGATCCCTATCAATAGTCATATGCAATACAGGTATGCAAAGTGTTCTGGAGAAGACAGAGTGTTCCTGTGTTGGCCAAGACCTTTACTAGTTTTCTGTGGATGCTAAAGCCATGGAACCTTGAGTTTGGTGTGAGGAGAAGTTCATCAGATTCAACAGAAATATAGGCTAAGAGTTGGAGAGTTATTTGAATATTAATTTATTTTATTTTTATTTTAACAAGTTAAATGGTTAAACTTATATAAAAAGAACGGAAAATATTAATAATTATTACGCGTAAATTAAAGTAAATTCGTTTAAGAAATATATTCCATAGTTTTCTCTGTTTTCTTGTCATAAGTAACCAACCCTGGAAATTATAGAATAATTCTTACAACAATTTATTTGTCAATCCATAATTAATAATGTAAAAATAATGCCGAATTTCCAAATATTCATGGAAATACTTAAACAAAAAGACAACATATACATGACAGGGAAAAAAATGCTTTTGCAATTTGCCGGCTGAAGGGCTTGGCGCCGAAATCTGACCTCCCTTCGATCGGCTGTTAACCTTTCAAGGTGGTCAAAGGCCCCTTTTTAATAGTGAAAATTTTGACTCAAATTTTTGCAGAGTGGCACAAGAGGGATTGAGTCACGAGACAGGCATTTTTACTAGTATTTAACAAATAAATATATAAAATATTTTATCTCATTTCCATAGCCAGCTCTATTTTTGGAATGGAGTCCAGCAGCAGTGCAGCCTTGGATATGGAGGGTTCTGGCAATGGTGATCCCGGCCAACCCACCCAGATCACCTCCATTGATGGGTTTTTCAATCGGAAAAGAGGTCGCCCGCCCAAGAATCGATTTGTGGAGGTCTACAAGAGTGTGAGTATATAATAATATTAATGATCTTGACTTAAAGATGTTAGATTATATTTTATTAAATATTTTAGTACACATTTTACTATATAATTTACCATAGATTTTACTAAATATTGTATTTTATATTTAACTAAATATTTTCTTACATATTTCACTATATATTTTACAATATATTTTACTATATATTTTTCTATATATTTCATTTATATTTTACTCTGTATTTTCCTCTACTAACCCATAATATTTTCAAGACTCTTCTCATTTATAATTGAATATTTTAGATCTTGTCCTTTCCCTCTTAATTTCTTTAACATTTTTCTGTAATTTCCCTAAATCATTTTACCAATTTCTCGTTGGCATTTACTTTACCTCCGTTTCGACCCAATTGCGTGACTCCTTTTTGGTCTGTCTGCGACCCAACTGAGGCTCTAATCGTAATTAGGAATTTGCGCCTATTTGTGTGCAACGTCAGCCGTTCTGGCCACTTCCCACCACCCTCTCCACCCCCTCCCAGCACCCTCATCGACTGGCCCTAATGCGGCATTTTGTGTGCTGTGCGTTGAATTGAGTTTTCGGATTTGGTTTTTGCCATATTCGTCATATTAATATTGACAACGAGTGTTTCCGCATTTATTTCATTTGCCCGTCTAGCGTCGTCGACGTTGGCACTCCACCTCGCCACCACCTGCCCCACCTGTCGCCTCATACCCCCCTTCCTCCATCCTCCTGAACGTTTTGTGCTTTTAACTGTCATTTTCATAATTTCTACATTTTTTTTTTTTTTTGTCGAGCCAAGCCGAGCTCATGCACACGCACCAGATCGCACTTGTGTGTGCTTACGATTACCCAGCCCACGCGCCACTCTCCTTGGTGTGCACACACACTGTACATGGTGGATACACTGGGAAGAAATTTTTTATTTTTTAGATTTTTCATAACTATGTGAAAAATGCTTTAATTTTGATTCTGAAAGCGGTTCTGTGTTAGTTTTTCTTAGTTTAAAATAACTTCATTCTAAATTTTAAATTTTAAGAAATCCAAATTTTGATCAATTTTTTGACAATTTTAATGATGTAACCCCTTTGATTTTTTTTGAAAAATTATAAAATTTTTTTTTTAAGCAAACATAGCTAGATCGACTCGCCTGTTGATGCTGATCAAGAATATATATGATTTATAGGGTCGGAAATGATTCCTTCACTGATTTTTAGACTTTTGATTAAAATTATAAGCTAAAATTAAAATTAATACTTAATAACCCCTTACCAAAAATTTCTCTCAGTGCCTTGCCTGTGTGAATGAGAAATCAAATTTGAATAAATATTTTGTCCATTGCCATTTGCGGCATTCTTTTGGGAAATAAGCCGCAGCAGCAACAACAACATCATCATCGGGATCGCCTCAGGGAGGGAAGTGGAGGTGACCCAAATCGGTTTGCAGGAATCAAGGTGCTGCGACGGGTGGCTCCACCACCACCCACTACACTTACCCACGAACCTTGTAAGCTCCGAAACCCCTTCGATAATCCCGAATGGCGATGGCAGGGATCGATAGGCAGCTCGGACAATAGCAATAATGAAAATAATAATAATTTCTATACACACTTGAAACGTATTTAATCAAATAAGGTGTGTGTGCGAGTGAGTGAGCCACAACTTATCGGGTAAAGGCAAACTCGTTTCATTGTCTTTCAATGTTTTCGGTGTAATTATTGTTAAAAAGTATGAAAGTATAAAGTATACTCTGCAAGAAAATTATATTATTTACTGGGTGATTAAATATGGGAGTTGTTCATGTTTGATTTTTAAGGTTAAAAGTTGGGGAAGGAGGTTAAAAAAATATTGAATATTAATAATACAACCTCTAATGAAAGTATTTAATTAATAAAAAAAAGAATTAAGTATAAAATATTTATTTAATAATATTAATAATACATTTACATTAATTATAATAATATAAACTAAAAATAAAGTATTTAATTAATCATTAAATTACTAAAAAATGAATTCTACACACTCTACATTATGGAGAAAAATATTTTCAAAAGAATTTCTTTATTTTGATTTTTCTAAATAGTTTGTATATAAAAATAGTGATAAATATTTATTAAAATATTAATAATTTCATAATAAAATATTTTAAAGATATTTTTAAATTCGAAATTCTTTGAAACCTTAATTATTATTATATATTAATTATTATTAATATATTTTCTATATAATATCCGCAGTGATTATTAAATTAAATATTTCTAAATAGAGAAAAATATATATTTAAATTTCTACTTTCGTAAACCCATTTATGGCACTTCTTTGTCGTTTTTTAGGGTATCAACAAGTTGCACTTGTATTTGTCATTTCATTTGGTTTCTCTTTTGTTTTGCTTTTGGCTTTTTCACTTGCCTCGTTCTTTCTCTCTTTTTTTATATATTTTTGTTCGTTTTTATTATTGATTTGATGCGTGAACAAAATTTAAATAGTGACATTTTGGGCCAACAGCGACAAACATTAACAGTAATTTCGGAAATACGAGTAATAAACTGGTTGCGGCCGATTGTTTGTCATAAATCCAAATATTCAAAATCCAAAAAAACTATGACTGACAATGAGACAACGAGTACGACGGCCCTGCCATGCCAAAGTAATTTAATTCCATGAAAGGCGCCCCCACAACGCATTTGGGGGAATAATATAAATTCCAATGGTTTTACTAGTAACTATAAAAAGAATATATATAAATATATATAATAATATTTATAAATACATATATTTTATATATAAAAATATCTATATTTTATGTTATTTTTTAAGCAGGCTCAGCACTCACCGCAGGCCATCTTCACCAGCTTCAAACTGGAGAGAAGCGATCATCCAGCTGTAGCTGCCTCAATGGGGGAAGGTTTAGAAGAGCGCCTATCCCGCACGGATCATGATGGTTCATCTTCATCATTGGTCACAGATCTCAACCCTAGTCGGAACCGGAAGAGAGGTCGCGTTTGGGCTCCAACATCCATAACGACGGAGCACTCCAGTCGCAGGCAGCTGCCCCACTTGACAGTGAGGTCGGAGGCCACATTGCAGAGCAGCCGCATTGAGTCTTTGGCACAGGTAAAAATATTTAATTAAAATTATTTTATTAAATTAAATATTTTACTAAATTAAGTCACATATAAATTTATAAAATTATATATTTTCAGCCAACTTTACCAGCAAAAGAAGCTGTATCTTCCTCCTCAAAGATTCCGAGTTCTAGGGAACTGGAAAAGAAATCAGGTAAAGCTTTTATAATCTTCTTTCACCTCAAGGTTATAATTTATTAATCAACCTGTTGAAAAATAATTATAAATAATTTAAAAATAATTCCTTAAATACTTAAATAATTATTTAAATAAAATATATATGCTCTCCCTTAACAGTTGTCCGCGCAGCAGGAACTTTTTATCCAGAGAATATAAATTCATCTGCGCCACAGGAAGTCCCTGAAGAAAATAGTTCCCAATACCGCCAGGAGTCCCTGGACTTGGATGTGGACCAGCCAGAGGATCTGAGCATGCGTTCCTCCCTGCCAGAGGCCACAAGATCATCAGGAGAAAGCTTAGAACCCGCTTTGAATATGAATCTGTTGCATTTCAAGCAGCTGATAGACCTCTACCAGCGACAAGTGCTGCTGCCTAGCTTTCTGGCGGCAGCCAGTCAACCCTTGGCAGGACCAGGAGCAGCAGGATCAGCAGCAGTAGCTGCAGGAGCAGCCACCTTACCAGGATCAATGCTAGATGTAAGACTTCTGCTAGAGAATGCCGCCCATCAGAAGCTGCTGCTTCTCAATGCAGCCGCGGCAGCAACGGCTTCTGCCACAGCGGCTGCTGCTGCAGTAGCTGCTTCCTCGGAGGCGGTACAAAGGCCTCCAACGGTTAAGAGAAGCCGGGATCATGACATACCCACTGGTTACCTCAAGTTCCGCTTTAATGAGGATTGTAACTTCGAGCGGTGTGGCTATCGGAACCACCAGTCGCATTTCCATTGCAATCGACGGGATTGCCACTACAGTTTCTGCGACAAGACGCGCTTCGTGCAGCACACTGCGCGCCATGAGCGTATGGACACGCTGATGGGCGATGACTTTCGTCAGTTTCGGGCCAACATGCAGTGCGGAGTGGCCAGTTGTTCCTTTGGAGTCACGGAAGCCTCCTCACAGCAGCAGAGAATAGGTGAGGGTTGAACTAAAGCTTGCATTAAAAACTAAAAATAAATTTAAATAAACTATAAATAAATATATAATAAACTTAAGAAATTAGTTGAAAAAACTCTCTCTCTTTATCCTCAGATGAATCTAGTGGATCAGCTTCCAAGAAGACATCCCACTTCCACTGCCGCAAATGCGACTATGTCTGCACTGATTCCAACAAGGTGGTGGCCCACCGGCGGCTGCACCTGCGCCAGGACTATGTCCGCTCTGCCGGCTTCCGCAAGGTGGGCGGTAATGAGGCTTGCAACTCCGCTTCCTGCTCCTATGCCCTGCGGCACACACATTACCATTGTGTCACCTGCGATGGCGGGGTTCTCTCACGGGCTCAACTGGCAGCCCACAAGCATAGGACACCTTTGGCCAAGACAGAAGCAGCTACTTAGAGGGAAAGTAGCCAAAGCAAAAGCAATAGAAATATTTTTAAAATATTTAAAGACAAGAAAGAAGACCAACTTTGGCAAGCCGAGGCTTTTATACCCTAAATACTTGTAATTGGAAATAGAAAATGGATCAAACATAAACCAAAAATGTATTAATTTCAATTTCAGCTTAAAATTTTAAATAAAATATTATCAAAAATTAATTTTTTAGAATTTGTATAGTGTCTGAAATATTTATTTATTCTATGGGGTTAAGCATCTTGTCATTTGTATTGTCTTTGCTTGGTTTCATCTCATATAGACTCAAGGAAAATATTATTATCTATTATTAATTTTATATTATAAAATTCTCTTAAATCAAAATGTAACTTATTCCATTTAAAAATATAATTATTATTAAAAATCCTTCTTGTACAATTATTTATTTGTTTTGTTTTTAGAAAAATGGTAGTTGATTTACGATTTTAGGATAACTTTCCATTTTATGAACTTAATTGTTAATTTAGAACATATAAAATGATAAAAAGGTTAAAAAACAATAATAAATATTTACAAAAATGGAAGCTGGCCTCTTCTGTGGGTTGCGAAATTATGATTTAAAATTATTATACCCTGCAATCACATAAAAATCAACAACAATATTAAATTACTATACCCTGCAGGTCACCAAAAGAATTATATAACCGAGACTACAATAAATTCTTATTAAAAATGGGATAACAATAATAAATGTCCCTTTTAAAATGTGGAATTATTTATTTTAGAGATAATATTTAATATTTAAATATAAAAATAATATATACTGTTGTATATATTTTTATACGATAATATATTTCTTATATACTAACTAATACAAATTAATAGTCTTCCCTAAAATTCCAGCCTCACGTTATGGTAATCTTAAAGGTCCAGGCAAAGTCAAGTCCTCTCTTATCAATATGATTCTTTGGCGGAAACACAATGTGTAGCTTGTTACGATCCGTAGTCCACTAAAAAAATTAAATTAAAATAAATTAAATTAGGAAACACCATCATTTACCACCAAAACTTAATACCCACCTGAATTTTCGTATCCTCCATGCCCAACATGACCACCTGTGTGCTTTGCTTGTTCAAAACATCTCCACCTGTGCCTATATCTATCCCTGTTAACATGACATTTTGGAAAATATTTATGTCCCTGCCCAAAGGATATATATCCAGCTCATTGGTGTCATAAGGATAATCCAGGACAAAAGCATAGACTGCCACGCTGCCCTTGGAAGCCTCCTGGCGTCGCGTATACCAGACATTGGGTGTTATAGTATCGTTCTGATAGATCCAAGGAGCAGAGCCATAGATGCCCTCGCCATTAATCTTTAGCCAGCGACCCATGTCCCTAAGACGCTCCTCGAAGATGGGCAGGATGGTGCCAAATTTGGTGGGACCCACATTGATCAGGACATTGCCATTGCAGCTAACAGTGGTGACGATTTCTGTGAAATAAAATGATCTCTGATTATTATTCTTTTCCCTAAATCTTACCCACCTTTGATCACCTCTTTGGAGGTCATAAAGTCTGCCAGACTAACATCAAATCTCTGTCCCCAACTGGTTTTGTCTAGGGTAAAAGCATTCTCCCACTTGTGGGCCTGCAGCACGCCAGGATTAAAGCGATCGGCGCAGTTGTAAAAGTCGCCATGCAAGCAGGCAGTGCCAAAGCCCCAGCGATCATTGGTGACCACCGTTTCCCTTACAGGACTATCATTATACAGCCAGGCGATGAACTCCTCGGAGCGCCAGTATTTGGCCGGTGCCTCCCAGTCGCCATCGGACCAAATGATCTCCGGCAGATACTGCTGGACCAGTTCCATTTGCTCAGGACGCACTTTTCTATCCACAAAATGTTGCTGCATCAGCAGATGCAACTTATCATCGGTCCAGAGGGGATTGAACCACTCGAAAAGGGAGTAGTAGAGGCCGAATTTAAGGTTGGATTCCTTGCGAACAGCGGCAGCAAGCTCCTCTGGAGGGGAAAGATTAGTTTTTAGATATTTTATAATGATATATATCCAGTTAACGCACTGATTATATCCCTCTTGGGTCCCACATCCACTGAATTCCAACCAAAACTGCTCTTGGAGGGCCATAGAGTAAAGCCATCATGATGCTTGCTCGTAAGAACTACGTACCTGAAATTTGATATAGAAA
>VNKB01004422.1:0-13295 GCA_008042735.1 Drosophila leontia
TTTTTTTTTTTTTTATTAGAAAGGCAGAGAAAAAGTGAAAGCGTGACAGCCTAGAAAGTGTGTAAGGATCTTTTTTTGAAGGCGTCAAGCGCTCATAACAAAACAACAATGCAAATCTGAATCCTGCCGACTTTCTCCCTCCATTCATCCGCTTTTCTTTGCCTTTGTACGTGGTTTCTTTGGGCAGACAAAAAAAGAGGCGAACAGACACAAAAAACATCTAACAGAAAAAAAGACGAGGAAAATGTTGGAGGGGGAAAAGCGGCAAAAAATAATAAAGAAGAGTTAATTAGAAAAATGCTTATGGTAGTGTGGCTATTATTAAAAGAAAAAGAAAAGGCAATTGCAAGTTATGCGAGTTATAGAGAGAAGACCAAAAGGAAATAGTTAATTGAGTCCTTAGTGTAGCTTGCCCACTTAAGTAGGCAGTATTTTTTTGACTAAAGTAAATGGTATAATAATTAAACATTTATTTATTAATTATTAATAAAAACAAAATAAAGAAAAATAAAAAAAGTGTGTAGTTTATATAATTATGAATAATAATAATATATATAAAATTATAACATAAATAAAAAGAAACCTTATCTAAAAAACATACATCAAATTAATTATATATTCATTTATCTATATATTGTGACAGGATGTTTTATTAATTGCTTCTTTATTATTTTCTTTAACACACACGTCTGTATACACGTCTTTACTTTTTATGCGCTCGAATGACAGTGATCTTGCTGCACGTAGGCAGCTCTCTTCAACCCCGAAAAACCAGTAGCTCTCTGAGAGAGAGAGAGTAACCTGCTCTCTCAGAGAGCGTAACTCATCGAATCGTGTGCCCAGACCCCAGTTATGGCAATTGGCCTGCTACAATATTTAAATATCTGAATTTCTATATATTTATCTATCTATTTATTTATCTCTCTATTTATTTATCTATCTATCTATAGATATATCTATCGATTTATCTATCGATCTATCTATCTATTTCTCTCTACCTATCTATGTCTTTCTACGTAAATGCTCTCAGCAACAAACTTTATAAATTAAATATTAGAAAAAAATAATAACAATTTCCTCCAAATTAAATTATGTTTTCTTTAATATTTAATTAAGTCTCAGAGTCTTTAGTTAGATTTATTATACCCACAAAATTGTAATTAACAATAAGCAAGATCCCAAAAAGGCTTATGTATATTTTTCTTGTATATATATTTGTATACCCACATATATTCCTACGTTAACAGTTGTTTCCCTTTTTCACCTTAGTCCCTTTTGTTTGCCTTTATGTTTTTGTTTTTTTTTCTTCTGCAACAGCCACAGATACGTTTCTTTATTGTTTTACTTTGCCAGCTTCGACACTGTTGTGTAGGGATTTGTATTGTTGCCGTTGTCTTCGTCCTCGTCCTGCGACAAGTGCCAAAATGTAACTCGTACTTACTTACTCACTTACTTACCCAGTTAGTTACTTACTTAGTGGGGCTTATGGCCAAATAAGTTATTGTTATGAAAATGCCAAGACAAAACAGGCGAGAGCGATGCTGTGTGTCCTGGGGAATGGAATGCAGGCGAATTAATTTATGTTGGCAGAAGGCGAAGAAAACAATGCATAGGAGCGGCAGGGCGGGGGGCGGGGCTGCAAGGACATTAACCAAGCTGACAGGGAATTAGTGGAGCACATTTTTCAGGCCTGCAGGAAGATGACAGCCGTGAAAGGTGAGGCGGAGCAAGGGAGAGAGGGAAAGAAAGCGACATCCTGCCAAAGGATTTCCACTCCCGGGGGAAATTTTCGAGAAGCTAGTACTTTTCGACAGCCAGCGGAAATTGGAGAACCTTTAAAATGCTTGAATATTCAAGAAATCTACATAAATTTACATGAATTAACATGTTAAAAAAAAATTAAAATAAAATAGTCTCAGTTATTTAATTATTAAAAAAAATAAAAATTAATAATAATCAGTAGTATGTAAATGCTAACCCTTCCCTTTTCATTCTTAATTTCCAGAAAACTTGTTCATTTCCTCAAGCCCCTCAAACCCCCGAGAAAAACTTGCCAAAGGCCAAGAAAAAGAAATAAACGTTAGCTGGGCGGGCAAAGAAGATTTTTAACCCAGTTACCTTTCCTAATTAGTCGCAGCTTTGCCAATTTCTTTACAAATTTATGCCATTTAGCAGCTGCCGTCTTTACCCTGACAACCTCTCTACTTCCCCCTCTTTGGCCTAATCTCGTGCATACAGGGCGTATACTTAACACGTTTTTATGAATCGCCTTTTTCCTGCCAGAGCTTAACCCATTAATTTTTTAACCCAGCACACTTTTTGCTGCCGTTTTTCAAAAGAAAAGAAAAATAACTTTAAACGGGACAAAGCTTGTCATTAAATAACTCATAATCTCGGCGTCTATAAATTAGGGGAATGCTCTCTGGTATTATTTATAAACTCGACTGCTGCTAGGCACTTTATAGCCTTGGGTTTCCCTTTTAGCAGTCATAAATTAGGCATAATTAAAATGTATGTGGCACACACGCACATGTATAGTTGTGGCTGTGTGTGTGCTTCCTTTTTTCATCAATTTACAATTAGCATCCGAAATTATTCTATATTTCTGCTTTTAATTCCATTAACCGCCTTCATGGCAATTAATCGTAGTCCATTAATTGCCACACAAATGTTACATAAAGTCATTAATTTGCAGGCTCTTTGTTTTTATTTATTTGTTTTTCATTTTGCAGAATTTTCACATTAATGTGTAATTTATTTAAATGGTTTTCTGTTTCCGTAATGGGATTTTGATTTAATTAATTGAATATCAATGGTATTTTTGTATGATATTAACCTTTAAAAATATTGATTGGTTAAAATAAATTAATGCATTTCTTAAATTTAAGAGAATTACCAAAGAAAAAGCGAAGTAAAATAATTTACCATTAACCTTAAATTTATTGTTTTTGTTTTGAATTTATTTATTGTTAATTTTTAATATATATTTTTGCACCGATCACTTAAAGATCGTTTTCTTGGCCCAACTTAATGTCAAGGCCGCTTTCTATTTCCCGCCCCCTTTTTTTTCTAATTTGTTGTTGGTGTTTTTTAGCTTTTTTGGACAGAGCTTTTTCCACACATCCCGTCGATGCTGCTGCTGCTCCATTGCCAAATTGTTGCGCTTTGCAATGCGTGTGTGTGTGTGCGTGTCTCTGTGCTTTGTTCCATTTCGTTTCCTTTCCGTTCCGTTTTGTTCCGCCTGTTGCCGTTCCATTTCCCGCACTTTCCGCTCTCACTCAGCATCACAAAGCATTTTGACGCTCTTCGTTTTTAGCTTTTTTGATGCACTTCGTCGAATACGTCTTCTCGTCGTCTGTCGTGTCGCGTGTCGTTCGCCTTCGCCGCTCTTCATTTCGTTTTCCGTTTCGTCTCCCCCATCACCAGTGTTGACAAGCTCTAAAATAGCTAGGTTTTTGGCATTTCTTTTGGGTTAAAACCAAATATTTAAAATTTGAAATTTGACTTAAAATTTAAATTATAAAAACAGAAATGTTTTTCAAAAACCTTTAGGTTGTTTTAATTGTCTAGGAATTTTTCAAATATACACAAATCGTTATTTTGTGTCAAATAATCATTAATACACAAAAAGAGATTAAGAGATTTTTTATTTTTAACTTAAATTAAGATTTTCTAAAAGAAGTTCCAGTAAAAAAAAAAACATAAAACCTTTCAAAAGAGTAAAAAAAATAAATCCAAATAATCATCCTTTTTTTAAAATGTGAAAATTTTACTGTTTTTAAGGGTTTTAAAACCCATATTTATATTTCTTGATAACCCTAGATGGATTGTTTTTTATGAAAACTAGATAGTATGACCCATTTAAATAAAAAAGAAAATAATCACAATAATCATAATCACAACTTATGTAAATTAAACTTATAGATTTATTTTAATAAAATTTCTAAATAAAAATGTTGAAATGCAAAGCTATAAAAATCGAAGGAAATAAATATTTGGTAATACATAATGATAATATATATATAAATTATATATAATTTACTTATCTATTCGATTGTATTTTGACATTTTTGAAACCATTTTTCAACAATTAAAGTAAAATGTGTATTAAACAGATTTCGAATCTCATTTAAAACCCACACAAAATCTAAAGCCAAATTCGCATCTCTCTGGCCCCCGTTCCTTGGCTCGTTTTTTGTGCTCTGTGCTGAGTGGCTCGGCTTCTGGCTTTCGGCTTCTGTGGCTCTTTTTTTCTGGCTTATTTTGTTGGTCGGCTGGCCCATTGGTGTTGCCTCAGTCACCGCATTCGGTTCGTTCTGTTTTCGAGTTGTGCGCTTCGGGAACGCGCGTAAAATTCCGAAAAAAAACACAAAGAAAAGAAATAAAACAACAACATAGAACAACATAAAATATAAATAAAGATAAAAACAAACAGAGGACAAGCTATTGGGAATTTCGGAGAAGAAACCCACTTATATATATATGTTTATAAATAAAATGTGTCACGAATATTGCGGCAACCCTGAAACAGTGAACTTTCAAGCGGACCAATTGAGGTTTCAATTAAAATTTTGTTATAACCGAAAATAAATAGGAATTCTCGGTGCACGAGAGCAACAGTTCCAAGTGGGTAGGAGCCAAGGTGGGGGGTGTGTGTGTGGGCTAAGGGCGCTCCAAGGGGTGGATTGTGGCAGGTCAATCGGGTGTTAAGGGGTCTCAAAAATAATCCAGAGAGACGAAGAGTCGGGCGAAAGGTGCTCGCTCTCGGAGTGAACTGGTGATTAAATATCTTGAAAAAAGCGTAACAATGGATATATATTATTCTAGCTAATACCACCCTTAAGTTTTAAAGATAATAATTATTTTATAAAAATAAATTTTAAAATATTAACATTAAAATTAAATACTTTCTTTAAATCTGGAATATTTTATCATCTTCTCATTAGAGCGATCTTTGCTCTTTAAGGGAACACTGACCTTTTCAACATTTAATTCTTCCTTAAAGTCCTCAAAACTGACCTTTTTAACATTCAAGACTGGCCCAAGTTCTGGCAACTAACAATGAACCCCGTGAGCTGATGGAATTAGAGATTGATTGAGAAAGCCGAATGGATGACAGTCTCTTGTCGCAACTTTCGAGCAATCTGCACTGAGCGCTTTTGAGCAGCCTGTGGGTGCGATTTTACTTCTTCCACAGAGCCTGTCACTTGCTCTCTCCTCCCTCTCTCAGGTGCCACAGGGGGTTAGGGGATAGTGGGTAGTGCATGGTGGGCAGTGGGTGGCTGTGAGTGTTGGGTGGTTCTTTGGTTTGGTGAAAAGGTTTAGAGAGGCCCGAGGCTTTGGCTTCGTTCTTCGCGTTGCGCTTGACACGTTTTTTTTTGTATTTTTTTTTTTTTTTTCCCCAGCCTCAGGTTTTCCATCTCACCCGTGTGTACCCACTCTCATTTCCATGAAGAAAAACCACTCCATGTATGTGCGTGTTTGTGTGTCACTCTGTTGTGTTTATGTTTTATTTTCATTTCGTGTTTCTTTTAATTGCCAACTGCCCGGCTCTTGTCCTTGAGTTTCCTCTCCACATTTTCCTCGGGGCACCACCCCCCTCTGGCTCTATATTTAAACGCATTGCATTGCATCGCATCGCTAACTAGCTGCAGTTGTGAAAAAATCAAAACAAACACTTCATAATAGAGAGAATACATAGAGGAGAGTAGAGATGTTATGAGAGCATGACTTGGCAAGAGTTCCATGAAAGATTTTAGAGGGAAAACTAGAAGAAAATGAAATGTATTAGCTTAAATATAATTTATATTTGTATTTAGAAACAAATTTAAGATTAACAAGATTAAGATTCATCAAATAAAAATTCCCTGACGTCACCACAGCTAAATTATTTTTATAATTTATGTGTGAACATTAGCTGAAACTTTTATTTATATTTTTAGAAAACTACAAAGATCATTCTTAGGGATTTAGTGCTTAAAATTTCGTTTTATTTATATATACAGAGACTTTTTGAGTAGAATGTAGTTTTTGTTTGATAATTTTTATCGAACTTGTGTTATCAAGTCGGCTCTCGCTTTTAGATAATTTACAGTACAAAATATACTGTGTATATATTTGTTGAATGGCGTGCTCTGAATTGATGTGAATTCAATTAAAAACAGTCGCTGAGTTGGAATTCCAAAGTAAATGAAATACAGGAGGCAGGGCGGTGGTTAAGGGGGGGAAATAATTATAGAATGAAAACAAAATCGAATGAATGAATGAATGAAAACAACTGAATGGGCTGCCATTGGATTGATCTGATATGATCTAGTTTCTTAATTATTTTCATGTTTCGACTTTGCTTAAAAGATGAATGATATTATTTATTGGTGATATGGGGCGCATACGTGATTTTTGAAAGGATTAATAATACCTTTTACGGGTCAAATGGGGCGTATACGCAATTTTTACAAAAATACCTTTTCCAATATTTATTTTTGCCTAACAAAGTAACTATTGTATTGATATAGTCGTTTTTATGTTTATTATTATTATTATTTTTTTTTTTTAAGATTAATGATACGTTTTACGTGTCACATGGTGCGTATACGTAATTTTTACAAAAAATACCCTTTTCCATATTTATTTTTGCCTAAAGAAGTTGCTTCTTTTCAATGATTTGTTGAATACATATTTTGGCCTGCCTTTCCTTATATTTCCACTGACTCTTCCTCCAACCCCCCTTGGCCCCATTTCCTCCCATTGATTACTCCAATCCAAAGTGCAGTCGTGCGCCTCTAACAAAACTTGGGGAAAATTCATAATATGCACAGCGTATAGAAAAGCGACAGATGGGGGCAAAAGTTGAGTTGGGAAGAAAATATTGAGAAAAAGTATAGAACACTTAGACATTACCGGGGCCAGTTCTCACCTAAAAAGTTTGCATCTTTCTATTCAACGCTCCTCTTTTTTTTTTCCCTTCGCGAAGACATTTTATTTGTTGTGCTTTTTATTCGAGGAAATTCTTGTACTTTGAGTGACTGTTAGCCAGGATGTCCTTTTGGTTTTTGTCGGGAAACAAACAAAATAAAGAGGAGAAAAAACAAAAAAAAAAAAAAAAAACCAACGAAGGAATGCAATAAAACCTTGTCAACTTTTATATTGCTCTGCTGGCAAAGTACTTAGGGAAAGGCAGACCGAAGCGTACGAGGGCTTTAAGTGATGTAAATACAAACGGGAATTAAAGGTATCTCGAACAAGTGGAAAGGGGAAAAGGGATGATTTTGAGTGACTTTAAGAGGGATATTAACAAGAACTTACTTGGAACTGTTGTATGTTGCTTCTAGAAAATCAAAGTCACAAATAGAGTATAGATTGAAATCAAAAAAACCAATCAAAGACAAGTGAAACCAAAATCAAAAAAATATATTTAATAAATCAAATTAAAATCAAAAACAATGTGCCCGAAAACTTCGAAAACCACACCCCTGCTGCTAATCGCTGGCATTTGCTTTGTCATCGTGCTCGTGGGCGTCACGGGTATCACACTGATCAACAACATAAACCTATCGAATATCATTCGATTGAACGAAAAGGTGGCCAGCGATAGTGTCAGCAACAATGAGAATCAGATCAAAGAGCTCAACTATGTGAATAATCATCCAAGGAATATTTACCTAAAGTTAAATGCCACCAAGGAGGTGGAGGGTGAAGGCGAGCATGAAATGCAGCGGGAGCAGGAGCAGGCTCAGGAGCAATTGGAGCTGCCAAAGATATCAGCTGTTATAGGGGAGACAACACCAAAAATCCTGGAGAATCAATTGAAAAACTCACAGGAAATTCCATCTGTTTCCGCTACTCGTGCTCCTTTTGTCCCCACTTCACCAACTTTGTTGGACTCTCCACCTTTGCCCTTCGGCGGGGTCAACACCAACGGCTCCTCTGGCGGTTTGATTGATTACGAGAAGCGAAACCAAGTCGTCAAGGTGAGTCCAAGGGTTAAAGAAAACCAGCCGGTGGTGGGTGAGTTAAAGGTGCTAACTCAACGCTTAGTATCCATTTCAAATGCTTGACCGTTTTGTTAGCGACTGACAGGAATCGGATTACCTTAAATGCTCCACCAAAACAACTTTCAGACCCTTTCGAAATTACTCTGCATAAATTTTCAATGAAAATAAATTAGTATTTGAGAGACTAATTCTTAGTTTATTTTGATAATTTTTATTTAATAAATCTTCTTTATTGTTTTTTATAATATCTAAATAAAAGTGTACCCCGATATCGTGCCGGAAATTTGTTCATTTTTCAACGCCCAAACTGACACATTAATTATCCATCACACCCCTAGATCATCTTGTTGCCATTTCGTGGCGAATATTTCAATTGAAATGCGGAATGCGGAATTTTCACCTTATTGCAACTCGCTCCGCTCCGCTTTACCTCTCCCCCTTCGACTGTCTTTTATTTCAAGCCAAACACTTGAAGGATATCCAGGCAGAGGGGATGGCAGGAGCTAGGGGTGGGGCACCAGGACAATGTTCAAGTTGCAGACACATACACGCAGATAAAAGGACAGGGATATATGGCGATATTGAGCTCGTTTTCTGAAACACCAGTGCGGCGATAAACAAGCACGTGACAACAACAACAGCAGCAGCAGCAACTAGCACCCCCAGAAGCACCCCTTTGGAGGCGGGCCCCCCCTCAAGCACGGCTTAACCCTTGTGTGGTTGAAATTGTAGTGTACATTAGGGATGGCAGAATTATATCGATATATGGATACTTTATCGATAACATTGGTATAAATGAGCTATAAAGAGATATCAGAAGGGAAGACATGAATGAAAAATCATTTTTCTGATATTTTTTAATAATATATCGATATTTTAAAGTTAAAGATATATTTATTTATTGATATTTAAAATTTCGATATATTTAAGTTTACTATATTTTTTAAATGACATTTTTTTCGATACATTATGTTTTTAGAAACATTATATTTTTCGATATCTGAAATATCGATACTTTAAGTCTACAGATATTTTTGATATAATATTGAACGCTTTATTTAATATTGAAATATACGGATCCTAAACATTATTCTTTGTTAAAAATATATATATTTAACTAAAAATAATAAACAAATTATATTCAACTTAAATTCGATGATTTCTTTGCTGAACTCAGTCCTTCAAAGTGAAGTTTTCCGACCCCTTTTCCCCACATTCTGGCTAAGCCCCTCACATACCTTTAACCCCGTCTGTGAGCCCCTTGTTTTAGCCAGTGAATGTGATCTAAATCTTGGCGTTTATTACGCTCACTTGGCTCCTTCTCTTGTACAATTGCCATTACGTGGTTGGCTATAGTTTCCCCTCCTTTACGTTTTTTTTTTTTTTTTTCGCAGTGAAGGGGCTGTCCTTTGGCAATTGCTTTACGCTTTCGCTGCTCAAAAGCCCGTGCCAACTGGGAAGGAGATAGAGACCTTGAGCCAGGCTGTGCGCCTAAACTAATGGTAATTCCAGCCAACTGCACATAAAAAAAAACACAAACACATACTAGATAATTTTATTTTATTTTTTTTTTATTAAAAATTAAATTATATTAAAAATTAGTGCCTCAAGAAATGTACAAAAAATTATATTTTTATTCAACTTCAGTTTCTTAAATATTAAACTTCAAAAGCTATTGTTTTCAGTGTAAACTTGCAACTGCAGGAGCCTTTACTGCAGCACAAGGAGTTCAGAAAGTACAGCCAATGCAAGGATACATTTAAAAGGATTTAAAGTGCGAAAAGACAGCGAAGAAAAGCGGAAAATTACACCAAAGAGAATCCTATTTAAATTATTTAGCAATTTAAACTTTTGAGCTTACTTGGTAATAGCTGGGGGAATAACTTAACTTTAAGGACCTCCAAGGAAGACTTGAGCTGTGCCAAGAAAGCCAAGCTCCATCTCAGTTTCCACAATTCACACACGGTTAATCAAAGTGAAGAGGCTTAAATTATAATAAAACAAAACAATACCTTTGGCAGCTGCCTGATTCATTCAGTTACCAAACTACCGGGCAATTTGAAATCAAATTGCATTCTATTGACTTAAATTTTCATTTACCATTTGCCAGAGATACATATATGTACATATGTGTGTACATATCACTGACAATGCTTTCCAGGGGGAGTGCGAAATTGAGTGCAAATATTGCAGGTGAATGTGAATACATTCGTTCAACTGATTACGATTACCTGGAAAAAGATGCCCCTGGCAGGGGTTGAAATACAGATGAAGACATTTATGTAGAATAGCAGCTTAAGCATTGCAATTTTCTATGGGTGAGCTTGGGAAATGGAAAATGGTAAATGGGAATGGGAAACCCGGGGGGGAAAAAACAATCTGTTGCAATTTAACTTTCTTGTTCTTCGGCTGCTGCGTAGCCTTTAATACTTTATCGCCTCGCTGTTGCCTCTGATGTTTTATTCATTGTTCTTTTCCGATTATTTCTCATTGCAGGTGAGTTAACTTGGAATTGATGTGATACACCCTTTAGTCTGGCTGGGTGAAATAGTAAACGCTAAGTGTGTGGATCACATAAGTCCCCCTTTCTCCAAGTATGTATGTATTTTTAAACAGAATTGAGTCGCTGAGTCTGCTGAATAGTTTCTCAAGTAAATTACAAAAATGAATTCTTAATTTAATTTTATTTAAGTATTTTTAAAATAAATATAAATCAAAGAAATCGTAGGAGAGAAATAACAAGGATTAACCAATCCTCTTAAGAGCTGCCTAAAAGTATGCAATGATATATTTTACTTGGCAACTTTTTTTTAGCATTCTCCTTTTTTGGGATTTATAATCTTCAGTGAATTCTCTAGATCCTAGAAACACTTGTACTTCTTTTCAATTCTTTTCAAGTATCTCAAGTTTTGAATTTTCACTTGAAAAGCTTTAGCCTTGGTTTGGTATTTCCCTTGTAGGCAATTTTCCCGCCTTCTGCTGTCTCTTTCTTACCTGCTTTCCTTCATTTCATTCCTTCTCTCCATCCGCTTCTTTTCACTTGGTTTATTTTGCCCATTTGACGTTGGCTTGTTTTGCTTTTCATGTTCTACACATGTCGGCAGCTAATAATCGAATTGTGTTCTTCCCCTCTGCTAATGTCTCTGCCCCGTGAAACGTCCTCACACAATACTCACTATTTAGTCAACATACAACACCCCATTTTCCGCCCGCCCATTGGCCATGCAAATTACAACGGAAAAAGCGAACCAGAGACGAACACCGCCAGGCCCAATCGAACGACGGACGCATTGAAAAGCCAAAAGCGCAGACAACTGAGCCGCTTGTTCAAGGTGGAAGCAGGCAGGCAGGGCGGGAGCACAAGGTAGAAGCGAGTAAATGGAAAACTCGGGGAAGAACTGGCCCCCAAAAATGGCCAAGTGGGAACAGACAAACACAACACGAGAAGAGGAGCAGCAAATACCAAAGACTAAACAGTGGTTAAGGGAAATGAAATATTGTTTTTGTTTTTAAATATTAAAAAATTAAATTTTCAAATATGGGTTAAGTGCTATAACAAAATTTAATTTTAAGACCCTTAAAAGTTGCCCAAAAAGGCTAACGTTGAATTTGATATCTCAAAAATTGCATTGCATACTTTTAGACAAACACCTAAAAGATTTTAAAACCCCACAAATTTTTGAGAGCATATTTGGTAATATATGAAATATTGTTTTCAAATATTAACAAATTAAATTTCAAAATATGAGATAAGAGAGTGCTACAAAATCCTTAAAAGTTGCCCCAATTCCACTTCCAAAAAGACTAACGTTGAATTTGCTACCTAAGAAATTTCTTTGCATACTTTTAGACACATTTTGAAAAGGTTTTAAAACCCTCAACATTTTCTAAGCATTTTTGATAATAATACAATAATAAAAATACCCTGTAACTCACCCGATTTTACAAGTCCTGCCTTGACTCCTGTTTGACGTGCTGTGTTTCCCTGATCTTCCGCTCTTGGTCTCTCTTTGACTTCAAAATTCAAACAAAATTTCTTTGGATTCCAACCACTATGCGGCCGGGGGTCACCAGTTGGAACCAAATCCAATGAGCACGACCAGCACTGACACTAACCCAGCTCGCTGCTGTTGTCCTCCAATTGGATCAGTGTTCATGTGTATGGCTATTGGCATTGGTATTGCTTTTGCTATTGGTATTTCTGCCTTGTTGTTGGCCATGTTTTCGAACGTTTTGAACGTTTTGACCAGTTTCATTGTCAATAGCACAGGGTCGGCAAGGGAATGTCCAGTGGAAATGTAAACTTTGATGGCAAATCTTAAGGAATTAAGCCAACAATATTTACTTAAATTTTTTGTTGAAAAAATAAACAAACAAAAAATATTTCTCTTTCACTTTATAGTTTTCTCTGTGGGTCTTTGTTCTGTCATCAGCGAAGCGTCTCCTTTCTTCTTTCTTATCTGGCTTACGGTGGGAGGAGTGGCGGGAAACTAGAGTTCATATTTTGTTATGCGGCCACGCCCCCCCTGACCGAATACGCCCACACAGTCACAGCAGCCGCTGGCACCTTAATGCAAATAGTTAGATTGTTTTTTCCAACCAAAAAAAGAAATACCCTGTAGCAGTTAAATAGTTGGAAGTGTATTCATTTCAAAGCTATAGATGCCACAAAAAACAGAGGAGTTAAGATTATGTTTAAAAAATTTATAATAATCAAGAAATGTTTGGGTTCAAGAAGAAAGTTTATTATATTTTTGTGAACTTATAAAAATATTGCAGTATTTTTAGAGGTTACTGAAAGTAACCATTAAAAACAAAAATATTGCAAAATTTTTAAATCAAAATAAAGATATAATTTTATTTATTTATTAATACAATAATTATATAAGCTGTTTAAAATATTTTTCGTACTCCCAAAAATACGGGAGTATTCACCTAGTATTTTCCCACTAAAGGGTACCTTTAACACCAAGTTACTCTAGTCAAAAGCTGTGATTTCCTAAATATATGCATATATATATTCTCTAAGATTAAGCAAAACTGGGAAAGTGAAGGGATAACTAGAAGATTGGATGGGTGGGAAAAAGAATGGAGAAACCATCGTCTTTTGCATTATTTTATGGCCTTAAGCAAATTATTTTTCTTTGCCAGAGTTTCTGGTTAAACTTTTCTGCTGTCAAGGAAGTTCTTTATGTGTGTGTGTTTGTGTGCATGCATATTTTCACAAAAAATTTTCAACTTTCCCCTTTTGGTTTTTTTTTTTTTTTTTTTTTTTTTTTTTTTTTTTTTTTTTTTTTTTTT
>VNKB01004424.1:0-11183 GCA_008042735.1 Drosophila leontia
ACACTCCTTAATTGTAAGCTTACGTACGTAGTTTTAATCATTTATTTATCTCAGATGTATTTGCAATAAACGTTCAAATAAGTTCCATTTTATTTAATTTTGGAAAAAGAAAAAACGAGCTAGATAAATGTTTTGGGATATTTTTTAAAATTTTGTTTGGATTTATGTAAATAGAAAAATTGTGGGGCTACGTAATGAATTTTTTTAAATATATTATTTTATGATATTACAATTTATGATATTTTTGTTTAATATATTAGTTTAATATTTATTTATTTAACTTTTTCTTTCAATTTAATTTTGTTTCGAAATACATTTTTAAAATGTATATTTTCATCATTTAACATTTTTTATTTTAATTTTTTTTTGTTTTACTTGTATTAATATTTTATTTTTAATTAAATTTTAAATTTCGATTTCTTGAATTTCTATCGAAAAGTCATCGATTTTTCAACCATCCCTAATCAGCTGTGCGCCTTAGTATGCGTGGGCGTTGTGTGCGAGTGTGTGTGTGTACGTGTGAGTGTTTGCCCGTGGATTAGAAATAAAACAAAGTTTTCGTGAGAATAACAGCCGCTTAGCTTAATTAGAACTAAGTTTAAAGTTAATTAGTGCAATAGTCCAACTGCCTGTGGCCGAACATCTATGTAGAAAGCGGACAAACGTCCGAACATCGCTTTCGTGGCAGCTTTCATTCATCGAAGTGTGACTTTTCGCAGTATTGTTTGCCATTGCTCGGCAGGAGGACGTGTTGTTTAGTGGGTCAAACAATAGAGTTCCATTGCAGTCCCAGAAATGAGCGAGGTTCCGGAGAGCAGTAAAAAGCGTCAAAAGACGGTGAGTACTATGGCCTGGAAGTGGAAAGAAAGTCATGGCAAACATTCTGTTTGGACAAGTGTCCCCAAACTTGTTCCTACCTCCCTCCCCCCTTGGTGGGAGCAGCAGACCTTGTCAGGTGGATTATGGCTTAAATTGAACGCTGTATTTGAACAGCCTTTGGCTAATGCAGGGGGCGGCCTCTTTCTCCATCTACCATATGGAGACACGTAATACCCCAATAAACTGCTGGAATTTACGCCCCTTTCCAGGGAAATCTTATCGGCGATGGTGAATAATATGCTCGCTAAAGCAAAATTCGGCATCCACTACAGGTCACATAACTTTAACTTTATAAAGAATTCAAACCGTTGATAAGGTTCCATTTCAATTTAAAATTGTAGTTTTATATATATTTGTATATTATATATATAATATAATTCACAAAACTGTCTAGTCAACATGTATATATTTTCTATATATTAAAATGCATGCAAATGTGTACTTCAAAAGATTGTTGAATCGGCACAAGCCCTATCTTTCGATTCAATTGAAAGTGCAGACCTTTCAAGTTTTTACACTGGAATCTTTATTAACAATTAGGCAACACTTAGTCACTATTTGTAAAAAAAAGAAATCATAAATATAAATATTTTATTTAAAAGCCCTTCAAGTGTTGATGAATTTATATTCCTGGTAGTAACAGAGCTACAAATATTTATAACTATTTAAAACATCACAAAGCCACCTGGGACTTTGTTTCCATTATTTAAATTTTCTTCGTGCCAAGCTTTTATTGTAACTTATAGTTTACTTTACAATCTGCAAACTAAAAGCGTTTAACATTGTTTTACGACTCTTGCGCAACATATTACAAACTGGGTACATATTTCCTTAGTGGCGGCAACTGGTTACCACAACAAATGTTATTACTTTGGCTTAAACAGGTTCAAATTAGAAAGAAAGTCTTCCGCGGCAACTCAAGCGAATTGTAAACAAGTCGGCGAGATGAGCTCCTCCCCTTGGCCAGGCTGGAAACTTGGTCAACAGGCCAAGTCAGCGGCATCTCGCTGGCAAGTTGAATGACCACAAAGCTATGCTCTTGTCTCTGGGAATCTTAATCACACCCACAAAAATTACAACTGATTTTAAAGGAAATACATATGTTTTTTTTTATAATAAGATAAGGGTTTAATAATGTATTAATTGTTGGTTAATTTATTTTTGTTTTTAATTGTTATCTCTTAAGGCAACATTAGGGTTTTATTGTCTTTTTACCTCAAGCATTACGCGTTGAATTTAATGAAGAGAAATTACTTAACTAAATGACTTTTGCAATATAAATAAACAAAAACTGACTAAGCTAGTGTAACTTCACTAAATTGTAAATAAACACAAACTTAACTACTTTGACTTTTGCAATAGAAATACATAAACAAACAGAGTTAGCTAGTGTAAACTCTCAAAAATGTTAATGCCAGTAATTAATGCTTTAAAATCCATCAAGTTTTTTATTGGTTTAATAATTATAAATATCCAAAAGAATAGGTTTAATTTTCTTTAACATTTTTTAGTTGACTTTTATTTGATTTAATCGACTAAACAGCACAAAGTCTTATTCAAAACTAGGTTATTTTGATTACTATAAAATTCCGTACTACCAAATTATCATAGATTTAAATTCTAGACATAAACTATACACATATCCAAAAAAAGATCATGTGTACTTAGCTGTTTTGCTTGCAATAAAAAACAATACGAAATATCTTAGGCAAACACATCCATAAACAAGTTCTTATATGGGCCAGTTCCACCCAACATCACCCTCTCCGCCAGCTAAGGAGATCTCTGGCAAGTGCCAACGTGTAGAGTTAGCTCTCTGCCTCTGACTTGGGTTTGCCTGCAGTCCCAGTCGCAGACGCACGCAGCCCGTGATATTTCAGTTGCAGTTTTGAGCTTCGGCGAGAAAGTTCAGCGTTTTTTGGCGTTCTGTGTCTGGGCTCGGTTTCTTTAGCTGCGGTGGGGCTGCGGCTCAGAAACTCTCACTTGCTTAATTATCAAAGAGTACATATTGTTGAGTTAGTCGTCCGCTTTCTTTTCACTCGCCCAGCGTTTGTTTCGATTGTGAAAAATGTTTACCCGATGTGCCAATTCGCTTGGCCACTATAACAATAACAATAGCACTGGCTGTTCCGCTTCCCCGAAGATCAGTCCGTCGAGTTTGCTGGAAAAGCCAGGTGATGCGGTAAGTTTCATGAGGCATCAAGGGATACAAGAGATACAAGATACAGTAACCTAAAATTGGCAGGCTATTCTTTCTAAACAGCCAATATGATAAAAAGAAGGCAAGAAAAGAACCAAAACAGAGACATAATAATGTACAACAAAAGTCCGAAAAGACTGTGCAAACATTTTCTCCATATGTTTGGGGGGAACCTTGGGAGTGGAAATGATGCGAGCGTGAAACGTTGATCGAGAGTCCAGAGCGAGATTATATAGCGATGATCATGGAGTCGGCTAATCGAAAGCGACCTCTCTCTGCCTCACACTCTTCTCTTGGGTTCCCAATACCTTTTCAGGCGGAGCGCGCCATATAAACATCGTAAATGTTATTGAAAACTTTCAGTTCGCTTTCAACGCTCGTCGCGTGTCGTCTGTCTATGACGGAAATCAATTCGCATCTGTGAGAGTTCATTTTTAGCCAAAATCAAGAGAAACAGAACAACTCCCCCACAATTTATTAACTTAAAGTAGCTACCAACAGAAACTATGCCGAATCCCCCAATTGGATTTTATCCCCACATTAAGAGAAGGGTAAGATCCTAAGGAGAAACAACGATAAGCACTAGAGATAGAGATTGGCAAACAGAGAACAAAACCGTCGGAGAGATAGAAGAAATTAAATCATTCTGATTAAAACCTAAATCAACTCGATCATTAAGCGTAAAAAGGGAGACGAGACGGTTGTTGGTGATGAGAGTGAGAGATCAGCGGATGGATCTGCCTCAGACTGTCCCAGTGACCCAGTTTTTGAGTCATATTAAAAAAGTACGCAGAAATAATAAGTTTACTGCGGCAAATATTAAAAAGAATTGTGAGTTCAGTGGGTATAATTTAGTAGGAAAAAATGATCATTACTTGCTTTGTTAAATATTTATATTTTGGTAGGAAGAAATTAAATATTTTCCCTAAAAATTATTTACAAACTTTAAAGATCGTTTATAGCAACGACTTCTGGTAGATTTTGTACATAACTTTAGGCTTTATAATGTAGAATGTTTTAATAAATATATTATATATTATGTATTCTTATGAATATATTCAAATTTTGCAAGGGTTTTCTCTCCTTTTGAAGTAAAATTACAAATAAAAGTTTATTATTTAAAGACTAGTTTACAGAGGGTTTTCTCCTTGTTTTTACCTAATTACAAAAAACAAAATTAAGTTAATCAATAATAAATAATAATGAAATGACCAAAAACAAAGTAAAGTTTATAAATAATGATGCTGCATAGTAAATACATGTGACTTACTCCATCCACTTGGAGATAGAGACCCATCATCCATATCGCAAAATTCATTCCAGATTCTGCACACACACGAGCTTTGGCTTTGGCTTCGGTTCTGACTCCCAGCTCCGGCTGCGGAAGGTCAACAAACTGTAGAGCTAGCTCAGCAGGAATTATCGCCCCCGGGGTCAAAGCGAACTATTTCAATGGGCTGGGGCTTCTTAGCTTTACCATTTCTGCCTTTCTGGCCGGCAAAAGCTGAAAAGAACCGCCTCGGGCAGAGGCAATCTCTTGACATGAATATTAATTTATGATAATTTCGAAAGCTAAAACCCGATTTTTGGTGTTTGCAGTGCCTACAGGTGGCGACGAATGTGACCGAACAGAAGCACCATGTCACCCGGGAGACGCGCGGCAAGAACTTGGGCCTGTGCCGAGGATTCCGAGGATGCACCGTGTGGCTGACGGGTGAGTAAAATAAGGACCCTTTCCTTTTAAAGAATCCCAGCTTTAGCTTAACATTACCCATACTCCTTAAAGGACTCAGTGGCGCTGGCAAGACCTCGATTGCCTTCGAACTGGAGGCCTATCTGGTGTCCCGTGGCATTCCCGCTTATGGCTTGGATGGCGACAACATCCGCACTGGTCTGAACAAGAATCTGGGTTTCACGCCCGCCGAACGGGAGGAGAACATCCGACGCGTGGGTGAGGTGGCCAAGCTGTTTGCCGACAGCGGCGTTGTGTCCATCTGCAGCTTTGTGTCCCCGTTCGCTGATGACCGCGAAATGGCTCGCAAGATCCACAAGGATGCGGGTCTAAAGTTTTACGAGATCTTTGTGGACACTCCCCTCGACGTGTGCGAGACGCGCGATGTCAAGGGGCTGTACAAGAAGGCGCGCGAGGGCGTCATCAAGGGTTTCACGGGCATCACGCAGGAGTATGAGCGACCCCAGAAGCCAGAGCTGGTGGTCAACACGCATGGGTACACTGTGCGCGAGTCCACGCAGCAGCTGGTGAACCTGCTCGAGCAGGAAGGCATCATTCCGCGCTCCCTTCGTGACGTAGACCAACTGCCAGAGCTGTACCCCAGCGAATCCATTGCCACGGAGGTGCTGCGCCACGAGGCCGAGTCGCTGCAGGCCATCGAGATTAGCACCGTAGAGCTGCAGTGGGTGCAGGTACTGGCCGAGGGCTGGGCCTATCCCCTGCGGGGATTCATGCGCGAGGATGAGTACCTGCAGACACTGCACTTCAATACACTCCAGAGCGGCATGGATGGATCCTATCGCGAGAATCACTCGGTGCCCATAGTGCTCAGTGCCACGACGGCGGACAAGGAGCGCCTGGAGGGGGTATCCTCGCTGACACTCAAGTATCAGGGCAAACCGGTGGCCATACTACGGCGTCCCGAGTTCTATTACCAGCGCAAGGAGGAGCGCCTGGCCCGCCAGTTTGGCACTAGCAATCCGGAACATCCCTACAGCAAGCAGGTCTATGACTCTGGAGAGTATCTGGTGGGCGGCGATTTGGCTGTGATCGAACGGATTCGCTGGGAGGATGGCCTCGATCAGTATCGACTGACACCGAATGAGCTGAGGCGTCGCTTCAAGGAGCTAAATGCCGATGCGATCTTTGCTTTCCAGCTGCGTAATCCCATTCACAATGGGCATGCCCTGCTCATGCAGGACACCAGACGCCAGCTACTGGAGCGGGGCTTCAAGCAGCCTGTGCTCCTCCTGCATCCTCTTGGCGGTTGGACCAAGGACGATGATGTGCCGCTGGATGTGCGCATGAAGCAGCATCAGGCTGTGCTCGATGCTGGAGTTCTGCGACGCGACGACACTGTGCTGGCCATCTTCCCCTCGCCCATGATGTACGCCGGCCCCACGGAGGTGCAATGGCATGCCAAGGCACGCATGAATGCCGGCGCCAACTTTTATATCGTAGGACGGGATCCGGCGGGCATGCCGCATCCGGACAAAAAGGCCTATCCTGATGGCAATCTGTATGATGCCACTCATGGAGCGCGTGTGCTTAAAATGGCCCAGGGTCTGGACAGCATGGAGGTGAGTGGGAGATGGAAACATCATCACTGTAATCTCACTTTTCTATTATTTTTACAGATCCTTCCCTTCCGGGTGGCTGCCTACGATAAGAGCTCTAGCAAAATGGACTTCTTTGAGCCTCAGCGCAAGGATGACTTTGAGTTTATCTCTGGGACCAAAATGCGCACATTGGCCAAGACTGGAGCAAGTCCGCCGGATGGCTTCATGGAGCCCGAGGCCTGGAGCATTCTAGCCAACTACTACCAGAACCTGCCGCAGGCGTAACACGCGGCATTGCAAGCCCGAAAATCAGCAACGTGCAATTCCTCCTCCTAATTATTAGCTTATGTGTGTGCTTAAACTATTTTTTAAAATTTATGGCCGCTATTTCAGAGTTATTTTTATCAGAAAAAGGAAAGGAAGGGGAGAGAGTTTGAACTCCTTCCTTTGCTTTCTTTTCGTACTCCCTTTATAGGTAAATATCTTGCATCTTACAACAGCATTTTCTGACCAAAATCCGAGCCTGTGCCCTCTGTCGTGTGTGTGTGTTTGTATGTTGTGCTCCCTGCTATTGAAACGTTCGTATCGTACAATCTACTTGTATCTTCTACTTTTAAGTTTTCCCCATTCTATGTTTATCTTAAGCAAAATGTCGTCCAGCCATTTGGACAGTTTTTTTAAATACATATATAACAAATTAATGGAGAGTTTAATTGGGGGGATGGGTAAGGTTAATTCTAGAGGTCTAGAAGTTATAAGGAATCTTCCGTTAAATATCTTAAAATCTTCCATTAAATAAAACATATAATAAAAAACCGAGGTGAATAGTTGTAGAATTAGTTAAAGAAATTATGTGCCAAGATTCAAATTGATTGGTCCAGTAAACTTTGAGTTGTTGTGTACACCGACTTCTTCAGGATATTCAAACTTTGAACACCAAACTACCTCAGTTAAACTACCCTTAACTTCGTTCATTTATAACAAATTAAAATTATGAAAAAAAATATTAATACTGTACCTCTCTTTAACAGAATTCCCTCTAGATGTGGACTAAGAAAGAGCGTTCGAAAATTCGGCTTCCCCAAGCTTATTCTCTTTTTGTTTTATAAATAAACTGATAGCTTATCACACAGACCGCAGCTCATCTGCGATTTCTTATATATTTATTCAGATTGAATTGGGATTTGCACCCAAAAGGTTGTTTTTTAAAATGAATTTGCCTTCGAATCTGCCGCTAATCATTTTGATCTTATTGTTCGGATCTTTTTTTAAAGAAACTCTTTCTCAGAGTTTGCCAAACGATGATCTTGTAAGTAACTTTTAATAAAGAACTGGAAATAATCATAAAATATTGGTAACTACCACAGATATTTGCCCAAATTAACAATGAAGTTGCCACGGAAATCGAGACAGCCCAGTCTTCGGAACAAATTAAAACCCTCCAATCCTCAATAGATACATTAAACAACATAATCTTAGAGACCAGAGCGGACAGAGCCTCTCTCAACGAGATTAAAAATCAAATGGTCGAATGGCATAATATAATAGTCTCTATAGAACTGAAAAACTTGGAAGCTGATAATCGTTTGAAGACGCAACTCGACCTCGGCGACATATGGAGAAGCTACAACGAGAGAATCGCCAAGAATAAGGCAGATCTTGAGAAGCTAAAACAAGAGAATGAAATCCTCCAGAGACAAGCCCGAAATGATGCCATAACGATTATAGAGCTCAAGGAAAAGCTAGACACACAGACGCTTCTCAGTTCGGAGTGCCTGAAATGGTTCCAACAGAGCGGAGTCCAGCCATCGGGATGTTTACTTGTGGGTCAGAAAACATCAATTCAGACTATCCAGATTCCAGGAATCCAGGATCCATTCTCAGTGCTTTGTGACGCCGATGTTAAGGGTCCCGGTTGGACAGTCATTCAGAGGCGCCTCGACGGTTCGGTTGATTTCTACAGAAACCTGAGCGATTACCGCATGGGTTTTGGAGATTTGAATGGGGAGTTTTTCATTGGCCTAGACAAGCTTCATCAGCTAACGAAATTCCAGCAGCACGAGCTGCTCGTGCGCCTTCAGTTTTTCAATGGATCCACGCAGTTTGCCAGCTACGACAACTTCCTAGTGGGTGGGGAGCAGCAGGACTTTGCTCTGCTAAGTATTGGGGTATTTAACGGAAATGCGGCAAACGGGCTGCTGTGGAATCTCAATCGAAGGTATACAACTCGCGACAGTGACAAGGATCAGATTATCAACCGAAATTGCGCCGAGGATTGCCACGGGGCCTGGTGGTACAGTTTCTGTGGTGACACGTAAGTAAATGTTCTTTAAAACTAAAAATTCATCATTAAATTAATGATTTCGCTTCACAGGAATCTTAATGGCAAATACTACAACGAGATGATAAGCCGTAGAGAGGACAGCATTATGTGGGCCAAAAGCCATAACATCAAAGCGGTGGATATGCTAATCCGTCCAAAGCTTAATAGATCTTGAAACTGTTATATTTAAATACCCTGAACAATGATTTCTTTTTTGGTATATAATAATATAAATTATAATCTCAGTTAATTAAAAAGAAATGACAAAAAATATAAAAAAGTGCTTAAATAAACCCCAAACCCATAGCAAACTGTTATACTTAATCTGTTATACTTAGTGGCATCTTAGTAAAAACTGTGGTTTTCCTTTGGTTTTGCACAAGATTTATTTTTATAAAATTGTATACGTTTATTCATTAATATTACAAGTAATTAATTAATATCAAATATGCATTTAGTTATCATTTAATTTCACATTATTTACTTTTTACTGCGCTATGTATGTTTTTATTTTTTCATAAATGTTTTTATTGCTGTCAAGGTCGATCGATTAGCTCCATTGATTATTCTTTTATTTATTTGTATGTTATTTATCAGAACTTGCGGTTGTTTGTGTGTGTGTTGCAAAAATAAACGAAAATAAATACAATACAAACTAGCCAAATGAAATGTGTGTGAAGATTAAACAGAAAACAGATGAGAGAGGGTGGAATTGGGGGGGCAATTGTGCGTCTGGACATATCCTCCGTATCCCGTATCCGTATCCCTAACATAATGGCAAAGGGCGCTGCTGAGCAAAACAAGGACAAGGACAAGGACTGGGCGAGCACTAATAATATGCATACACAGTACATACATATATATTTTGTTTGTTTTACAATTAATAATTTACAAATCGAGAAAACAACCATGGCTGCTAGAGAAAAATCATCGTAATTCCGTAAATACTAAAACCCTCTTTCGAGAAGGAGGACGCGGGCGGGTTGGTTTTGGATTGGATTGGCTGCTGGATCCGCTTTCAACTCGAGCTATATACGCGTATATATACTATATACTATACTATATATTTCGTACACGGTCGTCATATACTTTATTTAATAACTGTTTCATAATGCAATTCGTGTTCTATTCCATTTTCGGGTAGGTAGGGTAAGAGGGGAAGGGTTAGAGCTGGCTGCTGCTGCTGCTCGGCTGTTGCACACTCAAACCTAACAGGAGTTAAGAAAACTACTACCACATACACTATCGTAATTGTTACCACCATGCCGCATCAGTGCCGAGCGCACATTGTTGCCACGTCAAAGCATACTGCACCTGGACAACCAACTGTCCTTCGTCCGACTGTCCATCGGTTTCAGTTGATGACCCCCCTTGGGCGGGTTGTTTGCCTCCTACAAAGACAGGGAAAGGTACGGGGGTTAGCCTTTGGATGCTTAAGGAAATGAAATTTCTTTGTTTGGAACACTCACCATGCGCTTTTCCGTTTTCGCTTTGATATCGCTGGCGAGGGTGAGGAAGGCTTCTTCCACGTTGATGCTGGCTTTCGCTGAGGTTTCCATGAACTTGATGCCGTACTCGATAGCCAACTGTTCGCCGCGTTCTTTTGAAACCTGAAGTTTTTATTAAAAGATGAAAGAAAAGAGTATTTTTCATTACATATTTTGTAATATTATTAAATAACAGGGACCGTAAAAATTGATTATCAATTGGCTACAATTTTGACGATTTTTCAAAATATGCAATGATTAAATATGAATTTTTATATATTAAATCAATTATAATGATTAATTTTTGAGTTTTATTTAATCGCTCAAAAGCAAAAAAACAAATAAAAATTATTTTTTGAGCGATTAAACAAAATTAAAAAATTAGTCATTGAAATTCAAAAATAACACTAAAAAGTAATGATTATTTTATCGCTTAAAATGCCTCTCATTATGCAAAATCATCTTTCTAAGAAGTTTTTTTGGAAAAGCGACGAGGCCAAAAAACACATTTTTAAATATAAAAAAAAAATTCTAAACCTTAAAAAAAGGGAACTATTTATACATATTATTTATATTTATTATTATAATTTCAATTTATTTTTTGTTTAAAATATCGCTCATAGTTCAATATCTCCTTTCTAAAAAGTTTCTTGGGAAATAATTTTTCAAGATCCAATTTTTTATTTTTATTTTTTTCACTTATAAGATAACGGTCCCCGGTAAAATGGTTTTATAAAAATTATCTAAGGAAAACAATGTCTTTTATTAGTTTATTTTACCTAATTAAAAACAGATTGATTATGAGGCCAACTCTATATTATTATTTAGACCTGACTCACTGCCTTTGAATGTTAGTCAACTCTTCAAAATTTGATGATGACTGAACCCTCTTCTGTGATAAAGACTCTTTTGAAACCTAAGCATAACCACTTGTATTTCCTTTATTCACTCACCTGTCGCTTATCGTGCAATTCGCACTTGTTGCCCAGCAGCATTTTCTCGA
>VNKB01004429.1:0-17740 GCA_008042735.1 Drosophila leontia
ATCTTCAAAGAAAAAGATTGTTTCGTGAGTGATTTTTAACGAATTAAATGATTTAATCAAATTGAATAAGTGAATCAAAATTGATCAATCTAAGTTACCATCTCACCTTGTTTTGTCTTGTGTGCAAATTGTATTTAAACAAATTTACCTGCAAGCCAAAACAAGAGAGATGTTCCACGTTGTCATCACAAAGTGAAATTATAAAAGAAGATAATTAATAATAATAAATATAATAATACAAGAATAATATTATGGGACTTTTATAATTTTATAAATGTTAATCAATGTCAAGTGCCCATCTTATCTTGTTTTGTCTTGTGTGTAAATGATATTTTAACTTATTTACGTAGAGGGCAAAACCAGAGAGGGTCTATGGTGTCACCTCTAAGTAAGATTTAAAATAATTAATCATTACAAAAAAAAAAACTAAACAAATAGGCGACAAACTTCAAAGCAAAATGTTTATCGATAGTGATTAATATTTAAATCAGTGACCCGGGCTTAGATTTCCCTCTTTGGCTTTAATAACTTCAAATATGTTTAGGTCACTGACGGAAATCAAAGAGAGGGGTTGCACTATCATCAAAGTTATAAAGACTAAACATTTAAAAAAAAAAAAAAAAAAACAATTAGCATTATAAATCATAAAATATATGATTATTTAAAATATATATATACATATACATATATATTACTCAGAAGAATACAATTTGTGTATGAAAGTACTATTGATAAATAGATTATAAAAGAGATTTAAAATAAACATAAGCTTTGATTTAATTTAAAAAATGTAGAAAAAATGAATGAAAATGTCGATTTAATCGATTAATTGTTTATTCCTCGGAATATATTCGTTTGATAGATATTTTCTTTGATATATCGATTAAAGGCACAAATATCGCTTTTAATATATCGATATTTTCTGTCATTGGTGCTTAGAATTAGCTCATTCCCTCTTGCGATCTGCCATAACTCAATCGAGCCTCGATTACTGATCGCTCGCTCGGCTCTCCATAAATTATACACTTGTTGTGCAGACATTGTATTACTTTTATTCCATTTTGTATATTTTATTTTTATATGGGCCAATTTGTCCGGGGCTAATCTGCCGTTCAGAGGCCGCGTGATTTATCGGCTATGGAGGCAGAAAACCCAGCGAGACAGAGAGAGAGAGCAAGCATTATCAGCGACATAAAAAAAAAAAAAACAATATAAATTTTTAGAAACACTGCATTCTCCGGGAGAAGGAATACTATATTGGTATTCGGGAAAACAGGGCGTCGTCACCACATATATGGATAACCTTATCGGTTATCGGAGGGAACTCGACGAAACACCCTTCATGATCCATCCATCCCCCTGTCGAAGCACTTCAGATGGAAGACCAGAGCCTTATCGGTTGTGTAATGCCGTTGCTGGCCATCATCTCAACTACGTCAGGTCTTATCATCTAGCCAGGGGCTTAAAAAAAACTGACTGACTGACTGACTAACCGACTGACTATAGCACTCTCCTTCCCTTCATTCATGTTGATCAGTTTGATTGATGGTTATTTTATTTTTCCCCCCCATTTCTTTTGTACGGGGCCTTGCACCACCTACATTCATAAATATCAGCTGTCATGACTCGAAATCCGAGCGGGCAATTTGTATTCGTGGAGTGGATAATTGTGATTTGGTATTAGAATTCAGCCGGCTAATAAGGTCAACTAACCGATTTTTATTTATACTTTCATGGCGCCCTACGAATGTCGGCTTAGTGTGGCCGTTGATGCTTTTACAGAAATTACCTTAAAATTCCTAATTAAATGCTAAAAAAACACTAAATACAGAATAATAATATGGAATCTTTTATAAAGAAAGGTATATTAGTATTTCCTAATTTTCTAGTTCTTGATTAGGTCTCATATCAGCAGTTTCTGTTCATTTTCAGAAGCTAAAATGCTGTGATGGAATTAATATTTGATTGCCGATAAGAAAAAGGGCTCTATAAATCAACTTCAGATATATATTATCGAGACACACTCAAGGTAAATTAATATGCAACTATTTAAAGCATGTCCAAGAGTTAAAGAGTATTTATATATTCGTTTTTGGTCATATTAATATCTTCCTCTCTGTTTAATGAGTGTTTCATTGAAATTGCTTAACATTCGTTCTACAAGCATAATGTCAACACGATTGATGATGGGCTTCTTAAAGTGTTTTATTTGTTTGTGATTATTGATTGGGCTTTTGGCGCTTATTGATTTTCGAATTCTCCAACTGGTATGCCCATATATACTATACACTTTTATGGGGCGCTTCATTCAAAGTCTTAATTGCCTGATAATTGAATTATCAGAACACATAATTGAACGAGGAAAAGGCAAGGAAAAACACGCGCTCACTAAGTGGCCCAAAAGTATATATTGCTAAAATAGTTCAATCTGCTCTTTGGGGTTGAAGTCGTCGTCGTTGTCGTTGTCGATATTTGTCGAGGCAGTCAATAATTGGCTCTATAATTGAGTTTAAATTGCCACACTTTGATTTTGTGACAGCGACCAGGTTATTATCGCTAATTGACCCAAAGATATAAGCCAAGTTTTTAGTCCCTTTGAATATCGATCTTGATCAAAATCGAAACGTATTTCAGAGAAAGAGAGAGGACAATTGTTATTCCATTCTAACTTCAATATAGTATTTTATGGGCCTTGTGCAAAACAGATTTTAAAATCAGGTAAAATCTATATACACCTTTTATAAGACCATAATTTTAATAAGTGTTTGATTTTTTTAAAATTTTGTTTATTAACTTTAAATAAAATTAATATTTATCCTAAATATACTTCCTACCACCGTTTAAAAACCACAAATTTTAGTGGCTATTCTCCCTCCATAAAATTCGGAAATATCAATCAAGGAAAACTAATGCCAGCCGCTGTTGTTTTCCTTTTCAATTTGCACATTTTTACAATTTCCACATTTTCACAATTTGATTTTTCGTTAGCAGCTGGAGGAGGCGAAGGCGGAGGAGAGGTCATTGTAATGCGTAAATAATTCCGACTGTGGATCATTTGCGTTTATTATAACACACTGCAAATGGCATTATATATATGTATATATATATACATAATCCATATAATATATCCACAATATATACAAACATGTTTGCTTGTCCAACAATTTTTAGCGAAAAACAGCAAAAGGCAAACAAACATCAGCAGATAGCAACCAGGCTTAGAATTGGTTTTAAATTTGGTATTGGGATCACATCTTACCAACTTATTTGCACAATTAGCTGCTAACTTATTTTTAAACATTTCTCGTGCAATATTTTCGAATCTAATTTACAAGTGGTTTCGGGGGACGGACGCGTGAAATTAACGTGACACTCGAGTGTTCGCTAACGAAAGTCTGTTTATATTGTATATATACCATGTCGTCGGTCGGTGCTGTTTCTATATACTCGTTTATGGGCAATATTACACTTGTAAAAATATTTTTGTATATTTAAGAAAAATAACAAAGAATATTTTTCTAAAATTAAGAAAAATTACCAATGCTATGCACATTAAAATAAAGGCAAGCCACCATAAATACTTTTTTAGGCTTAATTTTTCTATATTCCTGAAATTTAAAGAGATTTAATTAATCTAGTTAATGTTTTTTTTTAATTAAGCCCCAATAGTTTGTTTTGGTAGTAAATTTATCATAAAAACTATGGTGAATTTGCCCTAAAACAATCAAGGCAAAAAATTGCCCATATAGTTCCCAACTGGTTCTAACAACACCTGAATGAAGTGACGGTCTTAGGATTATACAGTAACGAATACGTGTTTGTTATAGTATGTGTATGTGCTAATTTTAGCTAAAATTTTTTTTACAAGTGTAGTTAACAACAAACCGCTGTCTCACCCTTTCACGAGGCGAACACGCTGTCATCATACAATTAGTTTGAAGGGTTTATGGATTGGAAATATCAGCTCTCTGCTATTTTTTTTCAACAAAAGCTGTTAGTTTGCCGGTGATTTATAGTCAGATATATGTCCAAGTTTTCCTCTTCCAATAAACATTGTTTCATAAATATATTTCATTCCTAGACCTTGCACAATATTCCATTTGGTTTGGTTCTGGGAATGGCTTTTTATTTTTCTTAAGTTTTTTTTTATTTAAGATTACAGTACTTATAGAATATTCTTCCAAAATTTGGTTTCCGTGGATATGAGCCAAACGTTAAAATTTTCAACTCAAACTTTGGGGAAATTCCAGTTATTCGAGTCTTGATTTTTTTTATTTGGTTGTAAGATTTCGTTGTATATTCAATTTAAACTTGTTTTTATAAATATTATAAATATGAGTATGATAAAGCGGTTCGGATATATAAGCTCTTGTTAAGTGATACAAATTATTTTACTGATGACCTCATTCAGGGTTTATAATCATTTAAATTAAACATATTTCTTGTCTCGAATAAATTGTAAATGGAAAAATTGTAAGAACTATTCTATAGTTTCCTAGTATCTATGATTTTGAAAGAGTCTTTAAGAGCTCAAAAGTTGAGTTGTCCCCCGGATCTGGGGATACAAAAGTTTCCATTGTCTCGTATCTTCCCAGGGGGAGAGATATTGGAACGGGGCATTTGGCAGACACTTGGTGGCGCGTGTTTTAATTTGTTGTTATTTTTGTTATTTCTTTTTTTTTCAAATTCACTTTTGGCGTGTTATCAGTTTTCAAAGTCCAAAGTTCATGACGTCTCTCAAGTCTTTCTGCGTGGATATAACCCATATTGTGCCATCATTTGCCGCCCTCATGGATGGACGATGACGCCAGACGGACGTCACTTGTCCACTTGGTGGTGACGGGAAACACCACCTTCCACCACCTTCCACCACCACCACCGAGAGACACTCTTGACCGCCATCGTAAATCAAGCCCATATTTTTTTCTCTATCGATTTCCCATTAAGTTTTGCCTGGCATTCTTTATGCTCGAGCTGTGCTCCGCCTTCCAACTTGATATTTCATCATATTTCCTGGGCTCACTCCCTGCTCTCCTCTGTGTTCTTTAAACGCTTGAATTTTATAAGTTTAAAAATTATATCTTCTTGTCCATTGTTTTTGAGCCTGATAAGAAGTGGATTGTTAATCTTAGGGCTTATTTCCGGGTCTGTTCTGTTCTGTTCTTGTTGGGTAATTGCCCTCAGAAGTTAGTAGCTCATTTATATGTACAATTACTGCTTTGCTAATCGGGCAGAGAAATTGTTAAATTGCCGTAATTGGTAATGATTTGATAGTTGTAATGAATTTATTTTCGGTATTAGTAAACGCCACAAACAATTTGTACACAATTTTGTATAATTGAATATTCTCTGCGAAGCGTGTCATTTATTTCTTTGATTGATTTCACATTTTCTAAGTGGTATAATTAAGTTGAATTTTAAGTTGAAATGTGTTTAAATTTGAAGCTATTTTCAATCGTAAAAAAAATGTATATATATATTCAAGTAAAAACGTAACCAGTTCAATGAATTTTACTCACCATTCTTACTTGTTTCAAAATCAATTTACATAACTTAACTTTTTTTTACTTGTACATTTTAAGAGAGTGCCTTCAACTTTCTGAGCTAATGGTTTATATTCTTGTTGTTATTAATTTGCTGTAATTAAGCAGAGGCAGCCGGCGAATTGTTCGAATTGAAATTGAATTGTTGCTGTTGCCGGGCACTCGCGGCAATTGAAGCAATTAACTGTGAAGTACATTTCACTGCCACCGAATCGAACCGAACTCAACTCTGAGCCTGCCAAACATTTCAATTAAAACAACAACAAATTGAAGCAAATAAATACAAATCAAAAAAAGAAAAACGAAAAACGAAACAAACTGAAAGCGAAACAATAACAAAAACTTGACTCCCCGACATTGCCATAAAACGAAAAGCCGTCACAAAGCTGAACTCGAAATTCAATTGAACTGAACCGAAGCCAAACCAATCCGAACCGAACTCAAGTACAGTGGAGTTTCGTTAAACATTACAAAATAATTCAGATTAAATATTGGGGAAGTTTGTGCTTAATATCATCGAGATAACTGTGTTGCTTATTTAAGTTAATTTTTTATACTAGCTTTTCTTTCGTTTAAAAATTAACTGCAGGTTTTTAAACAGAAGAGTTTTCTAGGGAGATTTCAAATCTCTAGAGATTTTTTGGGATTTAAACGGAGTTTTTAATGTTGGGCAGAAGATAAAAAAAAAAATAATTCATAGTAACGCGATCTAGTTTTGGTTTTCTTTTTACATCATGCCCAAGTATCAGATTTAAACAGATTTTAAAAAGAGATTTTTCAAGAGATTTTAATGGAAATTTCCTGGGAGATTTAAAATAATTAAAGTTAAAATTAATATTATTTAAATTTAAATATTTAAATATATATATTTTAAACCTTTAAGAAACTTTACAGGAGGTTTCAGAAATTTAAAAAGAGATTTCCTGAGGGAATTGAAATAATTAAAGTTAAAGTTTATAATATCTAAACAATTTTAAAGTCTGAAGATATGAAAAAATATGAAATTTTAACAATATAGAGATACGTCTTTAAAGAGATTTTAAAGATTTTTACAAAAGGTTTCCGAAATTTCGGAAGAGATTTCCTGGGAGATTTAAAAAAATTTCAGTGAAAATTAAAATTTTTTTGGAAATTTTTGAAAGTCAATCGATAAGAATCGGTAAGAAAAATCAGCAAGATACTCTTTTAAAATTGTTTCTACTTATTTAAAATCCCCTTTTCTTTTAAGGAGATTTCTTAACAAAGTTGTTGCCTGCAAGGAATCTTCACTGTTAATGGGATACAAAGCGATAAAGCGGAGCGGATGGGAAGGCGGCATCCATAATGTTGGGGTTGCTGGAACCGAATTGTGGTGATGATGATGCTTTGGTGGCTTGCACATGATCGCAATCATGTGATTTAACTGGCCAGCAACAGATGCAGATACACAGATACAGATATAGTTACAGATACAGTTACAGATACACAGATACAGATACAGTTACCAGAGCAGCTGTTTGCTGTAAGTTGAAAACGAGTTTTGCTTTTTTTCGAGGAAGTTGCTGCTGCTGCAACTTGCAACACAGAGTCACGTGATCAGCATCAGCTGCTGGCCTTTGTTGTCGCCAAACCTGATTCCAGGTCGCAGGGGCAACCAAGGGGTTAAGGGGCTGCTGAGACATCACATGTGTGCAATGTTTTATTTTTTTTACTATTGACATTGATTGGGGACCAAGCGAGCGACCCGTTGTTAAGGCTGTTACGACTTGCCTTGCTCTTGGGGGCCTTTATTCAATTCGGTTCGCTTTACTTTTTTTATTTTGCCAGCTTTTTGTCTTTTTATTTTGTATTTTTTTTTCTTGATCACGTGACGCTGGGGCCAATGCAAAAAATTGGTAAGAGAAGAAAGTTTTGTTTTGTCAATTGTAAATTCCTTGCGGCGAAAACGTTTTTTGTTTTTTTTTTTTTTCGGGGTATTAATTTCAGAGAGCAATCGATCGACAGATAAATCGATCGAAAGGGAAATTGGCCTCTCTCTCTCGTAATTTGCGAATATCCAAAATTAGATTCACACTTCAATGTTAAATTTATACAATAGAAATGTATAAATAAATTAACAAAAAAGAAGATTTTACTTGATTCTTGAATATAATTTAATTTATATATTATAACTAAAAAATAAAACGGGGTAATTATATTTTAAGCATTAGAGTTTAATATATTTAATTAAATTTAGGAATTCAATTCTACTAAATCTTTTTTTAATAATAAATTTTATATATTTAAGAAAGTTCTATACTCAAAATCATTTATTTTCCTTACCTTTGTTAACTCTTTTAACAAATAATCTTCCTGCTCATCAAAACATCTGTATATATAGTATAATATAATATATATCCTCTGATCTGCAGACTGTTGTTTGTTGCCAACTCGGTCAATAAATCGGCTAAATCGCCACTTAGTTTATGGCCAGGGAAAAAGTGTCTGGCGCGTGGGTAGAATATTAGCACCATCACCCCGAGATTGCGATCGACATCTCTGGATCTCGTGTCGGTCTTTGATATAGTTGAAGATATAGGGAACACCGATTCCCCTCTGATTGCTCGCTTTTAGCAGTTGTTAAAATTTAATTAACAACATTTAGGTTCAGATCCCAGAGTTATATCGATCTTTGTTTGGATCGTTTGGTATTAGCATTCACTTGCGAATGCTCATTGTGCAGCTTATAGTGAAGTGAAGTGTGTTTGCTCAGTTTATGGCATTCACATCTTGTTTGATATAATATATATATGTATATGTATATAGTATATATGTGTTACTTGCTGAGTGTGCTCTATTTTAATTCTATTTATTGTTTTTCTCGCGCCTGGTACTCGGAATTTGTCAAAGAAATTAGCTCTCATTTGCGAAAACAGAAACAAACGCAAAGAAAACAACGTCACAATTAACAAGAAAAGGCATTTGTATTGAGGGGGAAGAATGATAGGGGAAATAAAGTGAAAATGAAGTGAAAATAAAGAAAGAATTTTGTGTAATTTTTTGAATTTGTATACGTATTTAACATTGGCATTGAAAAATGGGAAAATAAAGTCAGGAAGTGTGTGTTAATAATTTAGTTAGATAAAAAGTACTTGATTGATTTCAAGAAATTACAAGATATTTTTAAGGAACTATCCAGAATTGAAATATGACTAAATTAAGTCTCTATTTACAGTCCTTGCCAAAGCCATAATAAATTTAAACAAATATTTGTGTGCATATCCTGATATGACAATCAATTCATTATGAACGACCTTCTCCGTCGCTTAAAGGGGACAATTTCCCAACTGTCAGAATTCCAAAGCCTTTCTGATTTGAGAGGCGACGACGTTTCGCTAACTTATCTGAAACACAATTCGAAAATGTTCTAATTGGCTTTCGAAGTGCGACGACACTAATGCCACTTCACAAATAGCTTATATATATTTTATATATGTATATACTATATATATATGTATATATCTGTATGTGTGTGTGTTTCCAGATATAGATTGCCGACTTGAGTGAAGCATGCCGGATACTTTTATGACGTAGTGATTGAGCATGCGTTGGTCGAATGCTATACTAAACCAGGGGTGATTACACCCAAAATTTATACATATATGTACAGATCGGGGGGAACTCGAACTCGGGATCAGAATTCGAAGCTCTCACGTCTACCTTACATGCTCCCATCCTAAATGAATTATCAATTAAGTCAATGTGCTAAAAATTTTCAAGCCTAATTGCCAAATGAAGGGGGTTTACGGTTGCCGAAACATCTTGAGCCCCTGAGAAAGGCAAGTGTTAATCGCACCTGATAATGATAACGGAAAAAGAAACAGAAATAGAAAATCTATGACGACAACTCCACTTTGTATATTTTATTTATTTACTTGTTTTTTGCTCTTTTTTGTGTGCTTAGCAAATTGGTTGGGCTTGAAATAACCCAAGGAACAGCTAAAAAAATACCCTATAGAGTGGGGTTCCATTAAAAAATTGTATAATTAAATAATAATTGATAACAAGCAAAAATCAACATGTCTAATCAAGTTATCAACAGGTCTAATCTAAAACTTAATGTACTAATTTGTCAACTACGTTTTCAAATTAAATTCTGTTAAAAAATACCTTTCTATAATTGACTTTGTTTACAAGTTCATATAATTAAAAACCTGAAATGTTGTTTAACAAGTTTTCAATAAATATAACAACAATTACAATTACAATTTTTATAAGCTAAAGAACCTAATAAATATTATATGTATCTTGCTGGAATAGATAATATACCCAAAAAAAAAGAGACCCCAATATAGCAGCTACAAATGTGGCACCCACAACATTAACTTGGTTTTCATTATTGCGCTGACACTGAGTACACAGAGGCACCTTACTTATATATAGATATTTATATATATATATATAATTTATAGGTAAACAGAGAAAAGAAATCGGCAAATAGAAAAGCAGCAAAAAAAATAAAAACAGATGAGGAAAACAGACTCAAGTAGCAACGACAGATTGGTCGTGTTTTATAAAAGTATGTGGGTCCAAAGTCCACAAACACCTAGCAATTTGGGCTAGACATTTTTGATTTGTGGTTTTTAATTGTTTTAAAAAAATAATATCATTATTATTACCATTAGTCATCATGGCCTGTAAGTATATAGAAGCTCATAGAAATACCTACGAGTTTTTTTTATCATTTTATTTATTTAAATATATATATTTATATTATTTTATTTGTTTTAACTATCACAAGCACAACGTAAACCTTAACTCTCCTAACTTTTATCTAACTGCAATGCAAACAGTTTAAATATATTATATAAATATCTATTTCAACTGATAACCCTCCTGAATATAACTCCCCCTTTACAAATACTCTAAAAATTGTTGAAAAAGTTTAATTAAAAATCCTAAGACTGGACATCCATTGGATATCATCCACTTTGTTCCGGCTAAATGCAGCCATTATTCCGATGAGCTTAAAACCCAATGTTTATACATAGAAATGAGTCGATAACCTCGAAGCGATTATATACTATATACCATATATACATTTGATGTCTGTGCATATATCTCCATAGTTTTATCTGCTCTCGTTGGTCTGTTTTTTGCTATCGGTCATCACGTGCTTTTGCTAATGGGCCAAGCCGCGAGTTTTTAATTTATTTATTTTTTTAGTCGAATTTTCAATTGGTTTTGTCCCGATATATTTGACTATATAGCAGAAGCAGCACAGCAGCAGCAGGTTTGTGTCTTTATCTTGGCCTGGGGCCTTCCAGACAGTCAGACGACGACACTGTTCTTTTTGGTTTGCTTTATGATAAGGTCTTTTAAACAATGCCCACGGATTAGACCAATTTTTGTTTTGCGCCATAAACAAAATATTTATCTAAAAGAAATTTATATCAAAGGAGGAAATATATTTAAAAATAGTTAATATACAAATGTGAAATATAAAAATATAGAAATATTTTTGGATTTTTGATAGAAATTAAAATTTGTGGGCTTTATTTTCTATTTGTTGTATTTTAAATTCAAAATAAATTATATTAAGTTTTTTTGGCATATATTTATTAAAATTTTAATTTAAAATACATTTAAAATACCTAAATAAATCATTTTAAACTTAATTTTCAATTGGAATATATTTAATTATATTATATAATATAATTATAATATATAATATATTATATAATAAATATTAAAATTCATGTAATTCTTGCAGTTGCTTATTTAATTCAGTTTATTCCTTTTTTTCAAATTTTTTTTGTGTTTTTTTTTTTTTTGTTTTAGTATAGTCTAATCTGTCCAAAATATTTTCTAAAATTTTTTTTATTAATTATAATTTTGTCTGTATTTATTTTTAAATTTATTAATATTTTATTTAATATTCAAGCTGCTTATTTGTATTATTTTCGCCTGGATAATGCCAATTTTTTTTTGCAAATCCCAATCTTTGCTTGGTAAATTATAGTATATATTTACCACATGAGTATGAGTGTTTCCGGTAAAAGATTGCATTGGAAAAGAAAAACAATATTCTTCAGGCAACCTGGCAACAGGGCAGCGCGCGCCCTCTTCTATGTAGTATATAAAAAAGACCTGAGACTCATGCTGTTTGTTTGCTATTTCTTTACCAGCTTCAGCGATTTATTGTTTATGGTGCAGCATTTTTCGTTATTGGGCTTTCGTGTTGTATAAGGTTCAAGTGCTAATTTGCCTCGTAAATGATTTAAAAGCGATTAAACGTGTCGGTCGGTTGGGTGTTGTGTTGGTCGAAGATAGTGCCAGTCCGGCGGAACGAAAACAAACAAGATTAGTCGTTAGTTGTCGTTCGAACTTAACCTAAAAAAGAAAAGGCAGCTAGAGTAACTAACTAACTGAGCAATACACACTCATAATCGAGTGATTGGCCTATCAGGCAGTTGCCATCTAACCCCAATATTCCTCCACGATGATGATTATGATGATAGATTTTGTTTTCGCCTCGCACCTTGTATTCTATTGTGGATCAATTAAATTTTACGAGTGCCTTAAATTTTCGGGCAAGGTACCAAAGTACTTGAGATTTCCAAGTCTCCAACAAGTTGGGCGTGTGACCAAGCGAGTGGTGGTTGTGGGTCACCATCAATATCTTATCTATCTTGTTTCCATGGGATATATTTGCACGGCCCTGTTCCTGATTCCAGGACGGCATTAATCGTTTGATAATGAGGATGTTGATTTTTTGTCTTTGGAAATTGAGTTCATTAATGGAATTACTTGAGAATTGAAGACATAGCGAGTTGCTGCTTCCCTTAGGAATCCCCCTTTTCGGATTACTATATTTGTAAGACAATTTATAAATAAATACAAAAAATAATAAATAAAAAATTTTAAAAATCCACACGCTTGATACTATAATTTCCAACTAGTATTAGCAGCTGAATGTTGAGATCGAGGATGTATAGATGGGGTGGTGTGGTTAGATGGTTGTGTGGCTTTGTGGATACTCTCTCCTAAAAGAGTTGCTACTTATTGTGTTTCAGTATACCCTGTCTGTTCTGCAGCCTAGTGCTACGGGTTTATTTGCTATTTGAGAGACCGATTGAGAAAACGACCAGATATCGCCGGAGAAAGTTTGAGATCAGAAAAAAATCAAGGAAATTAATCAACCAGAGGTGGGACCTAGACAAATGTGAGTACAAAAAAATATATTTTCAAGCTTAAGGATCTCGTTATTAACATTAAACCATATTTAAATGAGAAATTTTTATTGAATGCCAAATAACACTACTTTAAGCTATAAAAAAGAGAAAAACTTGAAGAAAAGGTGAACAGTTTCCTTTTTTTTTTTTTTCATTCGACCAAAATGGATAGATGCTCCAATTGCAAACTGCAAGAGTATACAAACTTCGGATAGCCGAAGTTAGCTTTTTCTCATTTCTTGTTTGTATATGTGTTTAAAATATATATAATAGAGGCACACACACTCGATTTGTTTTGCAAACGGCGCATTATTGGTGGGGGGAAGGTGGCATTCAGTCTAGTGTTTTGTTCTTATTTCCAAGAGGTGGGGTTTTGGGTGGGTAGACTGATAAATATCCCAGGGAAGAGGACTATGATGGATCGAAGGAGGAGCTCAGTTTGACTTAATGGATGACATTGAAAAGATACATGTCAGTATAACTTGTAGATATTTTGTTTTCTAATTAATTAGCTTATTTATTTTGAATTTTTGGTTTGGAAATTTAACAAAGGATTAAAGAAAAACATTTGTAAATGATAAGGTTAAATAAAAAACAAAGGATTAAAGAAAAACATTTGTAAATGATAAGGTTAAATAAAAAAATATTTTATTATTTTACCAGTAAAACGTATACACAAAACCCGCATAAATGTTTATCTAAAATCTCAATAGGAATATCCAATCCCAACTTTTCGAGCTGCCCTCAAATATCCATGTCACAATTCATTCACATCATCATCATCATGACTATATCCACCCAGTTGCCCCATTCTTTTTAGCTTTAATTGTCGCCCAGATGATATAAGCTTCTAGAATAATGCCCACATTTTATTGTACGCATTACCATTGTCAGGCAGAGCCTGGAACCATCATCAGAGTGCTGTCAATTTTCGAGATATTCTGCTTGGCTTCACACAAATTAGCATGTCTAATTGCATATCGTTGCGACTCATTTACCGAGAGTAAGTCAGTCCCCTGGTTGGTCATTGCTGATATGGAAAGATGTGGAAAGGTATGGTAATTTAAAGGCTATTACATAATTGCCACAATCTGAATTTGTGACATTCACACTGAGTCATGGATTTTATCTAAAAAATCTATAAAATATTGTTCCATATTAAGATCGGAACTAAAGCTATAGTAGATTTTGAATCGAAGGAGGACAAAATCAATGTTTTTTTAGTTATATTACATGTACTTATAATATCCTTTTATATTTTATAAACTTAATATTATGAATTATAAATTCTTTTGTTCATCCAACAGTGTTGATGGAATAGAAAAAATCCCAAAAGGACATTTAAATAATTATGATATCATACTAACATATTTTGAAAATGTGCGAATGCGGTAAGTGTTTTGTTCCAAAAAGCCTATTCTTAAAAATATATATAATACTCTGACAACTGATTTTGGGCCTTTTTTTATTTTGCCTCACCTTGTTTGCAACAGTAACAAAAAAAAAAAGGGGGGACATGAACAGCAAAATAAAAAACTAAGTAAAACCAATGTATGTAGGCATATATACCGAAACAGAAAACCAACTACAAAAACTGAATAAAACCAAAACAAAAACAGAACAGAAAATAAAAAAAAAAGACTGTTGAGACGCATTTGTTGAGATCACGCGGCGGGTGCGTGCCTCTATATAGGAGATCCGATCGGAGGAGAACCCAAACCTTGGCCTTGATCGGGGTCTCCTGTTTGGAGCAGCTGTTTCTTACCCTGCCTGCATGCCTGTCTCTCCGTCTGCATCCAGAAGGGTGTAGCAATCGGCGGGGGTGCAGCCAGAATACGCGTCAGATACAGATGCAGATACAAGATACAAGTGCTCAGGTAGAAGCCAGGCTTCGCTCATTCTTTCCAATTTGATAATTGTTTAGGGTTTGATGTGAGTTTTCTGCCTATATACCTATATATGTATACTATATTAAGCATAACTTGGCCAAAAGGATATAGAGAAAGTAATGATAATGTTTTCACATTTAAAAAATATAAATTCACATTTGTTAAACGCTTAGATTTTGATTATGATTTTGTTACATTCACCAAATGGCCTTTTAATGAGGCTTAAGTCTTGCGGTCCATTAAATATTTTAGCAGATACAAAAACAATTTCAATATATATTTATCGTCTCATTTTGATGGGACGGCGGCCCTTGTGTCGTCCATTAAGGGATTTATTATTGATTAAGTTGGTCCGGTAATGTGCCGCCCCATCAATAAGCCAGATATTACAGATATAATAGCCATAAATCGGGCAGGCGGGGCGGGACAGGGCGGGGCGTGTTAACATGTGAAAATGCGTATTGAATATCGTCATATTTCATATTTGAATCTTATCGTGTTGGCCAACTACTAAAGCGTGCCGGAAACTAACCTATCCTAAGTGAAAACCCTGCAAGTGAGGTACGGCACTGGGCTTTGGGTACGGGGTTGAAGAGGTCAACCCACCGGTGGGTTAGCTAATTAATCGAAATGCAAATGCCCGGAATGGAATGTGTAGCATATTTAGGGGTTATATGTATCTACTGGACTTACGTTAACCAAACTAACGCCAAAGCAGGCCACCCAGCCCCATCCGCCATCGGGTGCCACTTTTCTGGGCTGTTTGCTGGCCATTTCCTCTGCTATTGCTCCTCCTCCTCCGCCGCCGCTGCTGCTACTCTTTGTTGTTGTGTTCTCCTCCTTCTCCTCGTCCTCCTTCTGCCGCGTATTCTGCTTTTCCTGGACTAACTGACTGCTGGCTTGCTGCTGCTGCTTTTCTGCTTTTGTCTAGCTGCCTTTGGTTTTCGCTGTTTTCTCGGGCTCTTTCTCTATATATACATATAGATTGTATATATATGAGGTGTGTAGTAGTATATATAGATTTATGGATATTTTTTACGTTGTGGCTCTTTCGATTTTTGTTTTTATTTCTATTTTGTTTTTATAGATTTACGTTTTTATTCCTTTATTGCTGTTTTATTTGTTTTGTGTCTTCGTTGTGAGTTCTAATTGGGGGTTTACTTGCAGCACATTTAAAAAAAATTGGAAAAAAATTGCTTTTGATCAATGTTTCTTATGTTTCAATAATATTTTATCACGTTCCGTTTGATTTGTTGCGAGTTTGGTGGGTTTCTCGTATTTTTCTGAGTTTTTGTTTTAAGGCACTTGCTGGAGTTATTTGATTTATAGTTCTTGTTTTGTTTTACGATTCCCTCTTTCGGCCCTTTGTTTTGGCCAGCAGCGCGTTTTATTAGTTTTTATTTCCAGCTGTTTTTGGACTTGTTCTTTTTCACGTTCACTACAGTTGTTCTCCCTTTTGTTCAAGAGGGGGTGTGGGTGGTTGTTTTTTCTTCTTTTGAGCTTCGCTCTCAGCGGACTCTTGCCGTTTGGTAGCAAGGTCGCCGCGCACAGCGCTATTTATTACAAAAGAGGGGGCGGCAGGCGCTCACTGTCTCCGTCTTCGTCTCTGTCTGCTCCCTTTCCTGTCTCCTTCTCTATCGCCCTGTCCGTCTCGCTCGCTCGCTCTCTTCGCTTCTCTTCCTCGGTTCTTCGCTCCGATGAGCTACGCGCGGCTGTTCAATCGATACTGACTGCTCTGCCGACGGCCTGTCCCGTCGCTGCTCTGCCGCCGCTGCCGCTGCCTTGCCGCCGCACAGTGGGGCGAAAAGTGATTGAACCCAGCGTCATGTTGTATTTTGTGCTTGTCTGTTTCCGCTGACTTTTTTATTTGCCCAACTTTGAAATTTCCTTTATTTGGGTTAATATTTTCTGAGCTTTGAGAGGACTGCATTCGTTTACCCGCTTTGCCATGTTGCACACAATGGAAAATGTAGGAAATCAACAAGGAATTAAAAAAAAAAAATCTTAACTTTTGCATTTCAAATTCAATTCATATTTATTAGTGAATGGTTATGACACTCCTGAAGGACTCCCAGTTAAAGCAAGAACTCGCCCCTGTGACACACTGTGCGTACGTCCGCTTTGCTGCCTGCGCCCCAAAGGCAATGGAAGAGAGCGCCAGAGAGCCGCTCCGCCGCCAGTGAGTGTGTTTCAAGATCGCGTTCTAATGCCGTCTGCGAGGGCGAGCGAGAGAGGGAGAACTGGCTTGCACTTCGCTTGCCAAAATCCACAAACAACAACGCCACGCAACGCGCCTGCCTGCCTTCTTTGTTTACATTCGTTCTTTGTCTGAAGTTTTGTTGTTGCTGTTGCGCTGCATTTGGAAAGTCATGCTGCAATGTGCTGGCCGCCGCTACCTGCCCCCCCTAAAACACCCCAACCATCCTGCAGGCTCTCCTCCTCCTCTCTCTCGTAGCATTGTCCGCATGTTGGCCTTTTGACTCAGTTGCAGTTGCGCAAATGCTCTCGCTCTCCCTTTCGCTATCTCTCTTTGTCTCTCCTTTACGTTAACTTGTTGCGCCGTTCTGCAAGCTTGTATGAGTGAGCGAGAGATCGGCGTTGCCAGAAGTTTCTTTTATTTGTTTTCATTAAATTAATGAGGATTTTAACAACTGACCATCTGATCAATCAGCTGCTTACAGTGGTCACACGCAAGCAAGAAGCCGACGGTCGTATGGAATTTTTAAAATATATATTTCTAGCATATTTAATAAAAAAAAAAAAAAAAAATTAAATTTTCCTCCCACTGATCAAAAATAGTAATCTGTGTATGCATTCAGACCCCCAATTTTGTCGTCCAATCAATCAAACTTCTTTCCACCCTCTGTTTTACCAAACTAATTGGCCAGGCAAAGTCCTTTTAATTGCCAAACAAATTCAATGGAGTGGCGATGACTTACAATTGAGCAATTGAAAATGAAAATTAACATTGATAATGAAAATGAAAATGTCTCCGCAAACAGTGCAAACCTTGTTTATATTCATGGCTGCCTCAGTGTTGCCAATAAATTCGGATAGGAAAAAGCTATAACAGTGTCCTTTATATTTTGTGGTCCTTGATAATTTGCAATATACT
>VNKB01004430.1:0-15957 GCA_008042735.1 Drosophila leontia
CCATCTCCTCCATGACCCGCAACATATGCCGCAGATCATTAAGTCTTCCAAAGAGGCGAGTGGAAAGTGCGGTGGAAAATGGGTGCGGAGGGTTGGAAAAACTATCGCTGGCTAGATAAACTGCAATTTCGTTGCAACACCTGTGAACTGCTTAAGTTTCTCCAAAAAGCAGCTATACCAGTTATGGCCCTGGCAATAAGCTTCATCCTGTCTTCATCCCGGCCGCCGCTGCCTGCATATTTACCCCCGACGTTGTAATCCAAAAGATTTCACCCTTTATGAGCCCGTTCCAGGGCCAGGGAGTGTATGGTGGTGGCACATCAGGGTGCCAGGATTGGGGGTATTCTGCAAGTGCATAACACTTAAGCAACATAGCAGCGGGCCAAGAAGACATAAAAGTCCAGCCGACAAAGTAAACCAAAGTGGCCAAGGGTTCGCCAGGATAAGATGATGAAAAAGCCAAGGTAAGAAGGTAATTGGGAAAGTGCTTTGACCATATGGAGTTTAACGAGGTTTACTTTCCACACATTATTGTTTTAAATGCCAGAAAATTATTTATTAATATTTAGTATATATTATAATATTATATACATAAATGTTAATTCGAGATTAATAATTTAATATGCTTAAAAAATTGATTATAAACAAACTAAATTCATAAGCCAAAGGGTTTTCCATAGCTTTAATAATATAAAATAAAATAATAAAATATGTAAATTCACTTTATATACTACATCTTCAATATCCTTTTCCTGTTCCCCATATTGTCACATTTTGTCGCCTGTCCTGATGCATCAGTTCGTGTAAAAATAAGTCGGGCGCTTTGGTGTCTGTGTGCTTTGCTTAAGATCATTTATTGCAGAATTATGCATATTTTTATTACACTCGACTTGCATAAATTCAGGCATTATTGCACTTTACGAGCAGCTGCTGCTGTCCCTTTGTCCCGGCCACGAACCCTCTCACACAGGTGACTGTTCGGAATCAAAGACCCCAGACAGGCATAAAGGGGAGCTGTAGGAGCTGTGCAAGTGGAGGGTGGTGGGACTCATCAACGGGCATAGAAGGCATAGATTTTTGCATGCCTTCGCCCTGTCATAGAGGTGTCCCTGCTGCAGCTGTCCTGGCTGCACTTAAATGCCATCGTCCTTTGGTCCCTGGCACACATGACTTGTGTCGAAAATTTCTGTCATTCGGAATGCTACCCCCTTCCTCCACTCACTCTGGGGGGCCGGTGTCCTGCCAATGATGTTTGGCAGGCTGGCTGCTTTGAAATTTAGATTTTTATGACTCTTTCGGAGGTGCGGGGGCAGTGACGGTTGCTGGGTCGGATGCTGCCGAGATGATGATGAGAGTGCTGAAATTGGCTTTCGTCTATTAGAAATGCACAGTTCGGCATTTTTTGCCATATAAACTGGGCAAATATGCTAAATTTTCGGCTGGTAAATGGGCAGGTGTTTTCAGGGCTCTATGCGGTGCGATGGTACCATAAAAAGGGTTAATGGCCATAGAAATGCGAAACTTGTCAGCAGGAATTGCTGGGGAAATTATTGAAATTCTTTTAGGTGTTCGTTTGCTACGACATGGCCTCTCCTGGCCTGTTGATATTGCCACTTGAATCGGATGTGACAGCATTTTACTTTTTATTTCTATTCCGGCTGCATAATTTCCACCCCTGCTAAGTATTGGTTTACAAATGTGGCAGGCACGCTTTTAGGCTCGCATTATGCCAAGTGTTTGAGTGAGTTTCGAGTGTTGAATTCGAATAACCCTACACTTACCCACACACATACACACAAACACAACTAGAACAAACACCCGCTGCCTCCAGGTGCCGACCGACTTTTGTGGCTGCAAAGTTGCCCTGCCAACTTCATCAGGGGATCAGGAGAAGTGTTAGGCAAATGAGATGTGATAGTTTGCAGAGTGTTTAAGGGGGGGCGGCGAGGGGTTCATTGGAATGTAGAGGGTTAAGCTGGCTTCTTTGGCATCCCAGATCAATCGAATCGTAATGAAATTCCAGCCCAGAGTCTAATTTAATGCTCGTTCCGGCGCTTTCTCGATTGGCCTGAGCTCATTAAGTATACGCATCGTTGGCAATTTGCCAAGCCAACGCATAATTCTTCTCTCTCGTGGGATTTTGTTGTTTTGTCCACATAATCCCATTGAAATCCATTTATATGCAATCGAGTATTGTTTTCGCCGGAAAAAAAGAGAAAAATGTATGTACAATGTATGTATATAAAATTTAAAAATTGCTTAATGATCACAAAAAGTGGCGGGATAAAATGGCAAACGATTGCAGATTATATATCACATATAATGACACGCCCCGTGCAATGCACTTAAATCGCTGGCAAATTAAATGCTTTTTAATATTAATTCGATTTTTTCGCCGTTGTTTGTTTGCGTCTTTGAGGCTATTCCATTAGTTGTTGTTGTCGCCGCTGCTGCTGCTGGAAATCATTGTCCTGCTATTGAAAACAATTTAATATGCAAATTATTATAAATGCGCATCACTTTGCAAAGTAATTTTAATAACTGCAACTGTCCGGCCAAAGCAAAAAAGGGACTTAAACTGATTTCACACACAACACAGGGCCAACACCAACCGCAATCGATTAATCGTGTTGGCCGAATCGACGAGGGGCTGGCTGAATAAATACATAAATAAATAAACAAAAGCCGCACTCAGTGCTCGAAATTTGAGCTGTTTATATCCAGGCAAATATACACACACATATTTTTTATGCACTTTTTCGATAATTGTTTAAATACTCCCAGGGCCTGGTCAAAAAGTTGACAAACTCTCTGCCTCGGCTCCATTCTCTCCTCTTTGTTTGTTGACATAGTTTAAGTGGCCATGGCAAATGTGCAAATGCGTATTTTAAATGGTTAATTAATAGAAATAGTTTATGAACTGAAGAGAGAGAGATTTTGCCTCGTAGCCTCGGGCCGCTTGGCTAAATGATGAAGTGCGACAAGCTTCGATGGGTATGGAGATATGGCGAATATATCTCCATGATATGCATCTAAACATGGAAAGAGTGCACAGTTTCTTCAGGCGATGACTTTTTAATTCAATAACAAACTGTTTGTTTATTTTATTGACCTAATTCAATGGAAAACAAACTTTTTTTCGACAGCAAATTGATAGATTTATTAGATTAAATTTTCAAGTTTTATATTTTTTTACCCTTGCATTAAATTTTAGTCAAAGGCTTGCATCGTTTATGATCCTATAAACTATATACATATTTCATTTGATTAATTTGTAGTGGGAAAAACATGATTTTGACAAAAACTTAGTAGTAGAAGCCTAAGCCGTTACTATCTAGTATAAATTTGGCCAGAAAATCTGCCTTAAATAAAGTCTTTGTCCCTCTGATTCTGTTAAAAGTTTTATTTTATTTTCCCCTAAAGTTTAATAATATTTTTGTGTTTTGTTTTTATTTTGGGAAAGCTGTTTCTCTCACATTTTCGCTGGCCGTGTGTTTGCTCAGTGCCACGCCCAGCGGCGGCACGCGCCTTCCATTTGGCACACACACCTTCACGTGGCCGGCTTCCAACCCTCGCTGTTGGCCAACCCCTGGCAATGTGTTTGCGCTTTAATTGAATATAAATGTAAATTAATGATGCAAAAATAATTTTTGCTTGGAGGCTTACCTCGCGTTTACCCGCGTTTTCTGTATCGCTTGTGTGTTTATATTAAAGCCTGAACGCGGCTGCATTTTGTAAACATTTTCATTTTGGCAGCGTTTTCAGCTTTTATAGGCTGTTATGTAATTAATTTGCATTTAACTAAATTTGCATAAATAAATGCGCTGGAATTTAAGTGGTTATAATCCACCGCCCAGACATGTAAGAGTTTGCCATTTAAATTATTGTGACTCACAAGGAGTCATCGCAGAGGATTACCCTTTAACTTTGCCCAACAGTAAAACACATGTCCACTTTCTATATATATATATATATATTTAATATATATTTTATTTTATTGTTTGTTTTCATTTTTATTTTACTTTTTTGTTTCGGTTTCCATCATTCTCTTGTTGTTATAGTAAAAGTTGCTTAGCTTGCGGTTTTAGTATATTACAAAATGATTTTAGTGAATAACTTAAACACATTCATAGAGAGTAGTTGTTGTTGTTGTTGTTGTTTTAGTCGGAACTTAGCTCACAATCAAACAATGTAGTTCACAATAGATAAATGATGATGATGATGATGTTGCTCAGCTCTGCCTCTTCTTCATCCTCTTCCTGTTATCCCTTCTTCGAATTCCCGCTTCCGGTTCTCATTATCAATTAGTTCAGTATCAAAAATGTCGGTTGTGTCAGAGTGAGTGTGTGTCTGTTTGTGATTTTTGGCTGTGTGAGTAGAGGCAACCGCTTGCATTTTATCCTTAGACAGATTGAGGTTAGGTCGAGCTCAGTTTGAGGTTAGGTCGAACTGAATACGTGGCAACTGAAAGGGGGAGGCCTGTGGGAGGTGTAAACTGTGTTGTTTCCTCAAGTACAGTTGCCTCCGTTCACGCAGAGCTCAATTCGGTCTTATGATCAAGTGGAATTATCCTTTTATCGGGCTTTTCTAATTTACTTTGTTCTGTTTGGGGCTTGAGTTCTACGCTTTTTACTGGGTTGGGAGGGGTTGTGGGTTGGTTTTAGCTATGTATATATATATCTGTACGTTACACCCTATATATATATATATTTGTATGCATATGTATATGTATCTATGTGGGTCTCTGTAAGTGTTCATTCATGCAGGAGAGTTATACACAGACACTGATGATGTACCTATGATGTCGGCTATGTTAGTTCTCTTTGATTGATGTATGTATGGTATGTATGTTTCTTCCACAGTGTCCTCGTCCTAATTTCTTCCTCCTCGTCAATATGCAACTTTGCTACTATGGCTAACGACAATGCAACTACAATTTTTGGGGGTTTTCTAACGACACATTTAAATACTTTTTGCAAACTGCTCTACTTTAAAATAGTTTTTGTTTTTATGTTTTTTTTTAATCATATGCAATTCGATTTCTGCCTTCTCTAACCTTTCCACTTCATTCCTGTTCCTGTTCCCAATTCCGTTCCCCCATTCCCGTTCCCGTTTCCGTTCCGATCATCCATTTCCGCTTCCGTTTCCGCCAATAGGCTGCCCAAAAAAGTATGCTACACGTTTCACTCATCGATCGTCAACTACGTCTTATCCTGTATGGTTTTATTTTGTTTTTCATTTTATTTTTGCCTAAAGTTAGAGTATTTGTTTAGCCTACCCGCTCGATCCTCCTATTGATAGCTATGCGTTTGCTCATTATTGCTTTTACTTTTACGTTATTTCCCATAAATGTATATTCTTTAGTATATATATTTCTCTTCCCGGGGGTCTATCGCTGCTCCTCTCAAGGTTCCTTTCGCTTCGAAAAAATCAAGGTACACACTAAAAATAGTTAGGTTTTGTTTTATCGCTTTAGGTAGGTTGTGTTTTTTGTTTTGGTTTCTCTTCCTTCACTTCTCTCCTCATCTCCTCCGCACCGTTCACGTGCATCCACTGCTTCGCCTGCTTCGCCTGCTTTCCTCTTCCGCAAAATAAAGACTTTCAATAGAGGGCCTAAGGACATATACACATATCTTGATACTACTAACATGCTACATTGTTCTCGGGGTGTGCGGGTGTATGGTGTACTCTGTGTTTGCTGTGTTACTTTGCCACTTTGACAGCATCCAATCTGGAGCCCAGATCCCAGCGAAGGTACTTCTCGAGATGCCTTTGAGTGGACCGACAAGGAACAAAAGGTGTCTTTGAGGCATCTGCAGAATGGGGAAGAGCAAGTTAAACGAGCTAATTGGGTCAGTTTTAAAAACTTATTAGTTTCCTGAATGGAGAGGAGTGCTCAGCTGCTGCTGCTGCTGTCTCTGCTTATTCTGGCCAACACAAAGGGCCAGAAGCAAGGCAAGGCAAAAAATGTGAATTGCTTATCAGGCTGTGTGGATGGATAGTGGATAGAGAGCCAAGTGGACTTGGAGGACCAAGGAGTGGCAACAGACCTGAAGCTCCATTCTGCATACCGAAAAGGGCTCTATTCGGACCCCTGAAAAGTTTTGGCCAAGAAGCCCGATTCATTGGCTTAATCTGGGCAGACTTTGGGTCAGCTTCAGTTGTAGCTGCAGCTCTTTATCGGCTTACACACCCAAGACACCTTTGGCCGTCCCTATCGGCCCCGTGGCCACCAGGTTGTCTGCGTTTTTGTGGCATTTTCAATGTGGTTTCCGTTTTGTTTGCTCTTATTTTTTAGCTTTAGTTAGATTATTTTAGTTTAGCTTTCGTTTAGTTCTCCCGTCTCTGTTTTTTACGCTTTGTATAGGTAGTTTTTGAAACTATTTACCGACTTTTTTATCGTTTCTATCGCAAGTACATTTTCCAAAACCGTTTTTGTTGTTTGCATTTAATTAAATTATATGAATACATTTCATTTCGCTGTGTGGGTGTTGTGTGTTTGTGTGACTTTCTGTGTGTCTGTTTGCCAGTTGCCGAAACTAATTTCCAATTGGCGAGCCAAAGAAGAAATGTTTTCCTTTTAGTTTCCTTCCCTTTGCCGCCTGCCTTTGTAATTGTGTGCCTTGTTTTTGCTTGGTTTTCCCGCTCGCCTGCGCTTTCCCGGGCAAGAAGTTTAATTAATGTGCCAAACAAAGGTAAAGAGGGGGTGGCTGGGGGGCTGGGGCTAGGGCAAAGTAAAAACGTGAAGGTAAAACGTAAAAAATTGGCCAGGTTGCTATGACAAAGGACAAAGCGGACGAATCGAAAGCCAAAACTATGAGGACTATGTCGGTTGCTCATCGCTCCTAATTAGACCTAGTTGGGGCTGCCGGCACGGCTGAAAGCCCCGGCATTCAACTGGAAGGAGCCTCCGGTTGGTGCGGGTTGCGGGATTCGGGGGTCCATTAAAAAGTTGCCCGACAAGTGGGAAAACCTCAAAAACAGGATGGCCCATATATATATATATGTATATATAAAGGACGCGCCTCTGGCTGCAGCAAAGTTTCACTTTTTTCCGCTAACAGGGTTAAAGTTTTTTATATTTTTTGTTAGTTTTTGGTGTGAGTGTGTGTGTGTGTGAGGCAAACTTTTAATAGTTTAGCGCAAAAAAGTGCCTGGCTCTTTTGTTTTCCTTTTTGGTTGCTTGTTGTTTAAATGTTATTTTGATTGTTTCAACTTTGCATTTGCTTGCTGCAACTTGCCACTAGTCATAGTTACAGCAGTTATCCTAAAATATATGCCTGATTTGTATATATATATAATATTTATAGCTGGGATCACTCTCGATCGCTCTAATGGGGGCTTCTCCGCCGTCGTTCTCTTTTTCGCTTGGTATAAAAATGTTTTGTTCTCGTTATCGCTTCATGCTTTGCTTTATTTGTTCATTTGCTTTCATTTTACTTTATTTGTATTTCTAGTTTAATTTTTAGTTTTATTTTTTGTTTTGTATAAAATACTCACATTCACATTTACAACTACGAACCACGTAACTACTTATAGATGTATTGTATTGTATATATATAGACTTTATAGTATAGTTATCGTATGTGTATATATAAATTTACTTTATAATTATGTCGTATGTATATGGTATATTTTACTACTTCGAGCAGATCTTGGCGGCCCAGTCATACATTGCTAAGAGGACTCCTCTTCTAAACCCTCCCGTATGCGGGCGAGTGTGTAGAACCTAGTGACACATCCAATCCTACGCCTAGAGCTGATCGAGAGTCGTACCTAATCACACACCCTGTATAATGCTTCCCCTCCCGTTTGCTTCCTTACTTCCCAACAATTCCGCATTAGTTCCCCATCCGTTCCCATTGAGTATTTACAACTTAGATCTAGCAAAGGTTATAGCCTAGAGATTAGTAGAACGACAGCGAGAAGAAAGAGAGGAGGTCGCCGCACTTTGAGTGCGGGAGTGTATCGGGAGTCCTTATCCTTTGTAGTTTAGAGAGAGAGCAGGTAGTTTGCATTAGGTAACTGAATCGAACCTAGGATTAAAGCGCGAGTGTAGAGTAGCCGTGATGGGTTAACAACAACGTAATGGAAATGTACAGACAGCTATGGCATTTCATTTGCGATTTTCGAAAGCAAAAACGAAAGAAAAACCCACTAGTAATTAATTTGCTCTTAGTCTTTTCCAAGTCTTTTCTAAAAATTACTTTAAACTAAATCCCTTCCTTCGCCATCTCGCCTCCCTCGTGACTTTGCTTCCTAAATGGACGTATAAGTTTTGTGTACGCTCGTTCGTGTGTGATGTGAGTGTGTGATGTGTCTTCGAACTTAGTTCCACTTAGTAGTTCGCACTAAACTTAACCGGGGTGGTAAAGTGGGTATGGGGGTGAAGGGCCTGCTCCTGCACGCTCCTCTACTGCCGCTTGACGCCGTGTCCCCGCTACGATTGTTTCTTGCAATGCCCAACAAAACCCATCAGACGCTCAAGCTTCACGTAAGTCAGACCCTAGATGTATACATAGATATCTAAATATAGGTGTGTATGGTTTATATCCGTATCCGTATCCGTTATGGTTGAAGGAATGACTGCTCTATATATATATACATATATATCCGTAGTCAAGGTGTATATCTATAATATCTGTATCTTTTACAATTTCTCGCTTTCTGTATATTTATATAACGACAACAACAACTAATTATTGCTTTTCGGTTTTTTTTCTCGACATTACTTTTGCTTTTTGTCATTTTGCTTGTTTTTTTTTTAGTTTTTTCTTACTGTTTTTTTGTCAGCTTAAACTACTTTAAAAAAATCATTAATAATTTACTAAAACTCTAGAACAAAATCAACAAAACTGTGGAGGGAGTGGTGGTTTAGGGGGGAGCTTAAATAAGGGGGGGGACAGCAGGTTTACGGGGATCTAAGGGGGTTCGGGGAAAGCTGTTATACGCTAGCTTATTATGAATATTTCATGTTTCACGTTCTCCGCTTCCGCCGCATGTTCTTCGTCCTTACTTCCGCTTCTATTTGTATCTGTAGTAGGATTAAGAGATGTCCTTTATAGTTAGAGAGAGCTGTAGTTGAGTTGCGTTCGCTATGTATCCAGTATTCCAGTATTTTTAATCTGTCCTCCTCCATCTGTTGCTTAGCTTGGTTTACGGTTTACAGTTTACGGTTTACGGTTTATGGTTAGGTTAGTTTTAGTTTATTGAGACGGTGGTGCCTGTGCTGCTGCCCGGATCGGATCCCCTGTGCACTTCCTAGTCCCCTCACGTCCTGAGCATCAGCAGGAGCCACCAAGAGGAGGCGCCCAGCCAGAGTAGGCAGCTAATGAACTGCTGCTGACGCCCGGTGCTCCGGCTGAGGCCGCCGTGGACATCGGTCGCCGAGCTTCGGCTGCTGCGCGCCGCTCCCTCGATGATGTTGTTGTTGTCCAGCTCATGGAGCACCGGCAGCTCGCTGAGATCGGAGGCCGGCGGCGGAGCGGTGCGCTCGGTGGGCGGGACGAAGAGGCGCTTGGGCTTGCAGCGCCGGTGCTTCTTGTACGTCTTGGTCACATTTATGCTGTAGCCCTCGAGGAACTCGGAGCCCTGTGGGTGCGATAACAAGAAACAAAAACAGAGAGTGAGTGTAAATGGCGGACATTAGCGGCTGGATCTGTATATAATAAATTACGACATTAATTAAATTTCTTTCTCCTCTGCTTCTCTTTCCAGAGCCTGGACCGTTGTCCTTGCGAGACGCGGAGCAAGCGAGGAAATTGAAAAGCTTATTTATGCCGTTGACAGTGCAACAAAAACGGGCAAAAGGACCAAGTTTAAAGCGAAGGATACTCAGGGATACTCTTGGCAAAGAGGAATATGTCAGAATTAATTCGATTTGAAATATATTTAGCAGCAGATAAGGTATAATAGAGAATTTATATAAATTATATACCATTAATTTAGATAAAGTCTGGGAAGAATACAGTTTATTTATGGTTAAAGTATTATATCTCTTAAAGTAGAAATTATATCTCAGAAATTAATACCATTACTCTTAGTTAGACATCACCAAAAACCCTAATCAAACGCTTACGAAAATAGTCACAGGCCCCAAAAACATTTTTGGTAAACAAAAAGAGATGTTTAGGGTAAACACAGCCCAAGCCAAAATAAATTCCTGGTACAATTGCAAAACAATGAAGCTACAAAGCAGGTTCCCAGCTCCCTGATCCCACTCCCTGACATTCACAGAGCTAGATCCACATCGAAATCCACGTCCACTGCGGCGTTTACTCCTGGCGTCCCCCAGTGAATTCGTTGGCAAAATTTTGTGTTTTAATTACGCTGAATAAATTTGTGTTTATAAATAGGTTCGGGGCGGGCGGGAGATCCTGGGACTCTCGAGCTGCGGTCAAATATTTTATGCCCAGTCGAAAATCTAAATCTAGCGAATGTCTGCATTTGTGTGCGTCCGCCGTCGGTGGGCGGTGGGCGTGGCTGACTTCATAACGAGTGTTTACTAATAATATTATGCAAATCGCGCGACGTGGAGGAGAACGGACGTCGGACGTCGGACGACGACGCTGTTTGTTGTTGAATTTTTGAAAAGGCATTTTGTGAATCGTTTTTCGGCGGGGCTTCGGCGTTGGCGGCGAGCATAAAAACCTCAAAAACAGCAAACCGAAAAAAAGGTGGAAAAACCTGGAGTGGAAATCCACGGCTTGACAGGCAAGCCCAGGTGTGTGGGGCGCCTTGTTGCCACTGACAGACATTTTAATTGAAAAGGAATGTGTGTTTGTTTGTCGCCGTTGCTGTTGTTGTTGTTGTTTCCATGGTTCATTCCCATTCAGGTTGAAGTCTCTATGCAGAATGTGCAATTTTGTGTTATGCATAAATTTGAGGCTTTAATTGCCGGCTGCCCTTGCCCTGGCCATAGACTCAGCCGAGATTGACATGCTAATTAGGTGGGTCTGCTTTGTCCTTTTTTTTTTTTGGGCCCCGAAAAAGTGTGCTACAATATTTTATATTATGCTAATTAAGCCTGACCCCAAAATATGGCAGGGAAAAGGCTTTGGAGGCTTTGGAAAACCAGCTCGGAGCTTGACTTTAGTCATAACTCCCATATCAATCAATCAGTCTCTGAGGCCATTTCCCAGTTGGTTAGGCATTCAACCCCGTTGGGAACTAGGCCTTCCAAGTCACCGGGTTCCCAGTTCCTGGTTCCCAGTTCCGAATTCCTGTTCTCTAAGCTGAGGGCTTTGTGAAAACTAATCAGAAACTTCTTTGCCTTTGCCGCCTTTGTCACCTTTTTGCCGCTATATATTTTCCGCTACATTTAACTGCCGTTCACCTTTCTGCCCGAGAACTATAGCATTTTTTGCTGCTAATTTGGGAGCATCAAGGGTTCGCTTCGCTTCTCTTCCCCTCTTTTTTTTTTTGTCGTTATCAAATTCAATGGGCCTGTCCGTCAAGTGGGAGTCCTCTCATCCTGCCCTCCCCGAGGACAAGTTCCTCAATGAATTATTGACTAAAGGACAGCGGCAAAAAGAAGATGAAACCGGGCGGCATTTAAGGCAATAGCACGGAAAATCGATGACAATTCAAGCGTTGATAATTTTGCCCGAGAGTCGTGGCATAAAAATGGCAACGCTTTCCAACTTAAGCAATTTCCCACAATTTCCACCAAGCTTGCGAAGGAGAGCAGCGTCCTGCTCATATGGGAGCATTCAGTCTAAACCATTTTGGACGTGAATTAGAGCCAGCTGGCCGGGAAGCGTCGTCCGACTAGGGCTTGGCCCACTGTGTGACCCATTAGAATGATCGTTGTCGAAGTCGTACGTGTGTTGGTCTGATATATGCGACTCAGTCGGGCCGAAAGGGAAGTCCGTGGCTCTCCGGGCTGCCGTAAAGTGGCGCCTAACAAACTCGAACGGAGCGAGTGAGTGCCGCCGCCCATGGCCGCCGCAATGCAATTGATTGCACTTTATAACGTGCGGTTTCCGGTAGACATTACCCGCATTTTGCCCCAACCGATGGATGTGGCTGTGGGCTGGCCCTAATGTCTTTTCTGCTTTAACTCCAATGCAGCAGCACTAGCTCCATGCCCGCCCACAATGAATAAATGAGCACTTGTCTGGGTTCTGCTGGGGTGTGGGTTTCAGGGGGGAAGTGGAGGTGGAGCTGGAGCTGGAGCTGGGCTGGGGCCATCAAATGGCAGCAAGAAAAATTATCCCAGATATTGTCTAGCAATTTAGCTGATTAAGCTGATGGATGTAAAGCAGGAGCAGGAGCAGCAGCAGCAGGACGAAGACGAGGGCGATTAGGGCGAAAGCCAAGCAAGAAGGACTGCGCAGATTGAGATGCCCCGATAGATAAAAAGGGTTAATGCGATTTCAGCTGTGACACGAAGGGGACAGTGGTGGAAAAATCGAAAATCGCCATACTATATATACATACATATATCTTCTTCTACTTACCGGCACCACATGATTCTTGGCTCCCCAGCAGATGGGCTTGAAGCTGCCCTTCCGCGTCGCCTCCTGGAATTCGCCAAATTGATTCTCCCAGTCGTAGGATATCAGACGTGCCTCCAGTGTCATTCCGGCCAATTCCGGCGGCGATGATATAAGCACAGGGTTGGAGTCGCTGCAAGATAAGACAAGAGAAGGTCGGAGAGATCAGAGATTGGTGGCATTAAACGGAGCAGACGCTAAATAACATTATTAACTTTATTATTATTGTCAACTTTGATTAGGACTTAAAATTTATTGCGTTCGCTGAGAACAACCCTCAACCCCCGAAAAAAATCCGCCTTGCCAGCACATTTTCAACTTTTCGCCCCCAAAAAATTGGCTTGAAGGAAGGGCCAAGGACCTGATCCCTTCTCCCGGTAAGTCCTGGCAGATTTGCGCTCGGATTTTCCTCCGGGGAGGCGCGCGCGCCCAACAAAAACTTGAGCTAATTAATCTTTTAGATTTTCATTTGTGACGCGTCAAATACGTTGTTACAATTTCGGTCTGCCAGAGCGAAATAAAAACCGCACACGGAGCGGAGCCGGAGCCGGAGCTGGGATCCTGGGATCCTGCTGGGGGTAAGAAAAACCTAACAAATGGGCCAAAAGTGTAAAACCCCGGCAAGCGGCGGGCAGGCAATCAGTGGCGTAGTCTGGGCCGGAAGAGTAGTCGAGGGAGATGACTAATGGATTGGCTCATGGAAGTCATTTCTGCGGCTCTGTTTGTTTGCTGATTATTCAATTGTGTCAACCCCGCTGATGCCGCTGCCGCTGCCCAGGCAGGACCTTTTCTCCTATAACAAATACGTATAATTTGGCTGTTTAATTTGATTTCTGTTTTTACTCAGGATTTGCCATTTATCAAGTGTCTTTGAAAGGCTTCAAAGCGCGTTGGCGCCTAGGGCGCTTTTAGAAATATTTTTACTTGTACTGATTTATTGTCATTAGTTGACATTTGATAAATAAATGGATTTTGAAGAAATAAAATAAGTAAATAAAAATTTAAATATCTTTAAAACTGGATTTAAAGTATAGAATAGAAAGATTAAGGCACCAAATACAGTTTACATTTCATTATTTTACTGGAGAATATTTTGATACTTTTTGACAGTTACAAAATCTCTATAATTTATATATATATTTAATATTAACAAAAATAATATAGTATTCAAATCATAACAGAAGGTAGAAAGTTGAGCCCCTAATTCTGGTAACTTTTTAACTTTTAGCGACACAAACTTTAATCCCTTCAAAATATAAATTTTAAGCCTATATTGCCAAATAAATCTCAACATAAAAAATCTAAAAAAGAGAGGATCCTCGTGAACCCTATTCAGTAAAGGGAATTATATTTTCTAATCCCATTTCCTAATGCAGCGATCCTTGAAGCTATATGCCGCTGGAAGTTAATCCCTGCAGCTGCTGTGCTCACCCCTCCTCGCTGCACTGCCATGGCCCGGGCTGTGATGTTGTGCAATATAAATTCCTTCTCTATATTCATCTCGACTCATTCATTCCCTCCTCCATTCATTCATTTCGCCTCGTTTCGTTTCGTTTCGTTTGGTTTTTACTCAGCTTGCTTTTGGTTGGCTCAGCAATGTCTGCCCCGCGACGTGTCCGTCCGCCCGCCCTTACAATTAGGCTAATTAATTTTGTTCTTTGCCGGGCATTACGAAAAATGTTGCTTTAATTTCATAGAACCCACACACACACACACATACAGAGTGGGTGGTCGAGAGGGAGGTGGAGCGGGAAACGCACATTTTCTTTGTGCTCTCCCTCTTTCTGCTGCGAGTTGTTTTTGTCGGCTGGCAGAATCCTTTGGAAGCCGCAAACAAATCTCTTTTAATTAATTTATGATTCCACTCAATCCGCATCGAGGGTTGTGTCTGCGATAGTCCTCACTCCGAGTGGCTGGCGGGAGTGGCAGGGGGTTGACTCCTGCGGCGAGTGAACCAGGGGGAGTGGGGGAGACGGCGGGCTCAGGGAAGTGCCGCTGCAACAGCCGCAACAATTTGCGGTTGGAAACACGAAAAATATTAATGTCTGCGGATTGATTGCAAAATCTCCCCCTACTTCCTCCTCTCTAATGGCCATGGCGATGGCCACTTGTGCGAGTCCGCCCCGCATTTCCACATCCACAACCATGTCCATGTCCGTGTCCGTTTCGGTGTCGGTGCGGTCCGGATCCATGTCCTACGTCCCGCAATAATAATAATATAAAATAATATATGACCCGTCTCCGTCCATCTGTTTTGTGGCAGTGCAATGCACTGAGACAAAGTTGGGATTTGAATGGATTTGATTTCGAAATCAAAGAATTATTAATTATGTACTTAAACTTAACAGTTAAAGGAACTTTTTATGATCCAAAAAGCAAGCTAATAACAGTTAAGAAGTCCTTTTAATCCAGCTTTTAATAAATCCCTTTCAGATATTTTCTTTTTTTTTTAATTTCTAAATCTATTTAACTGACTCTAATATTTTCTCCCAGTACATCTGCATTGCATCTCCCTTTTACATTTGGTGTTTGCGGTTCATTCGATGGGTGTTTTGAGGGGTGTTTCGAGGGGTGTTTAAGGAGAGCCAAAAGGCAGCCGGGGTGCAAGGTTCACTGGCTAATATATCCGGCCTGCATATGACCGTAACCGGCGTGACCTCCCCCACATGCTCGTACATATAATAAATATAAATGCAGTGGAAACTCACACAGATGTTGGTAATGTAAAAGCGGGATAACATCCTGTAGGACCCCGCCCAGCACTCAGCACTCGCCACTCGAACGCCCCCGCTGTGTGCGCGCATCAATCGCTGGCGTTTTAGCCTTATCGCCATTGACTTCATTGGCACTCAGTATAATTAAAATGATGGCCCAGCAGCAACAGCAGTGGCAGTGGCAGCAACAGGAATCCAGCCAACTAGCCAGCAGCAACATTCGGCAGGACAAAGGATCTCCTCGCAAATTCGGAGGTGGGAGAGCGTCACTGGTTTGGCATTGTTGATTATAAAATCCAATGGCACATCACACAATGCCGGCCCCGAAATGCATTGCGAGCGGAACCAGCTTCAGGCTGGACTGGATTCATGGAACTGCAACTCCTGCTCCTGCTCCTGCCACTCCTACGGCCACTGCTGCACTTCTGCAGCCCATCCACGGCCATTTCCACTCCGACTTCCAACTGCAATGCGCCGGCAATGGGTTTATTTATGTAGCGTTATGACGACGGCGCAATTCCACAAAGGAGGCGGAAAGGATGCAGGGGCGTGGCCTCCCTCTCTGGAGTAAGAGGCCAAGTATGTGTGTGTGTGTGTTCTGGGTTATGGGCTTTGGGTGCTCCTGCCCGAATGGGGGCAGAATTCAATTTTGAACTCGAATGCAATTGCAATTGGCATAACGGCCAAATGACCGTTCCTGATGACAAATGAAAACTAAAATGGCAGGGGGCCATCGGGGGAAGGGG
>VNKB01004433.1:0-29003 GCA_008042735.1 Drosophila leontia
GTATAAATTTTATGAAAATCGGACGACTATATCTTATAGCTGCCATAGGAACGATAGGGAAAGTAATAGAAAAAATTATAACTTCGTTGTTTTTCAACGTATTTTCACCTACTCTGAGATATGAGCTTTACTTATTATTATAGAATTTTGGTATACATTTTATTAAAGTCGGACAACTATATCATATAGCAGCCATAGAAGCGATCCGTAGATTTAGAGAAAATGTAAAGCTGGGAATGTATAACTGTAACTGTCAAACTGTAAACATAATAAGTATAGGTAAAATGTTATGAAACTCTGTGTAGTGCCTGTTTTCGGCATAATAATTTATGATATAAATATGAAAACCAATCTGCAAGGGTATACGAACTTCGGCGTGCCGAAGTTAGCTTCCTTTCTTGTTGGTCTTATAGTAAGATTTTAAATTAAGAATGCGCAAAATCTCAAAAGAAGATTTTATTTTTTTTTATCAGTGTAGCTGTAATTGTCTTTCAACTTGGGCATTCCCTAAAATGTATGTAATAAAACTAAACAACTTAATAAATCATGAAGTTGTGATAAAGGTTTATTATTTGCAACTGTTTTTACGTTTTGACTTTTAATACATTTGAGTTTATATATAAATTTTCAGAGTTAATGTGACGACATTATTAACGTGGCCGATACAATATTTTTGTGTATTGCTCGTTTGCAAGCGGGTTTGCTACCTAACGTCTTTGGGTATTTTAGACTTGGGCGGGGCTGGGGGTCTCTTAACAACTGTAAAGTAGCTAGTACGGCATAAATATGGTTTAGTTCTTTAATAAATACACAGTGACAACAAATTGTTACGTATGCTTAGCGCGTTTGTTCCTTTAGCAATGAGAATGGCCAATAAATACAATTTCACTTGGATTGGCTACAATTAATCGAATTCTTTGCTAGTTATATACTCTTCTAATTTAAGTTTTTACCAATTTCGCTAAATAATTTATTTAGTTTCCGTAGCATTCTGTACTGGCTGCTGCTGGGTTTAGCTTATCAATTTATGTACAAATTAGGTGGCCTACGAGCTAATTAATTAAAATGTGTGGCGGTTACTATAATGTATAAATATTGCAAGCTAAATAATTGAACTTCACACACACACACAGTTTGGTTACAAGAGTCTAAACGTAAGTAGATAATAGATTAAAACACAGTCTTATTTATGTATGAAGAAATCCAATTGGGACAAATCAAGTAGCAGGGGACTGGGGCTAGAGCTGGAGCAGGCAAGCAAGGTACGCATAGGATATGTATGTGGAGAGTTCCCTTCCTGCGGCATCATCTTTAGGCCGCTGCTGCGGGGCTCACTGAGTGCGTGGGCAAGAATCTGGGCGACTGCTGCTGGTGGGGCTGCTGCTTCCAGGGACGCCGCTTCAAGTGCGTCTGCTGTGAGCCAGTCAATCTGCAAGAGTGTGAAAGAGTTAGACCCATAACTTGGAGTTCAGTTGTACTTTGCTTACCTGTTGTACTTGGACAACTTGCGTCGCTTCATTGCTGGCAGCCCTTCCATGTCCAGTCGTGGTCCCACGAAGGCGTAGTTACCCACGCTTCCCGAGAGGGGGGCTGAAACGGAGGAAAGAGAACAGGAAACAGCTCAAGACACACATCAACTGGGTGGCAGGTGAAGAGAGGCTTACAGTGCTTGCGCTTGTTGTTGCGATGCACCTGATTGATGGCACTGGGCAGCTGCGGGGCACTGGTTCCGCTATCCAACTGGGCCTGGTGTCGCCGGATGCTGCAGCTGCGGCCCCTACAGCCCTTAAGCTGCTCCAGGGCATCGTGCATGTGGGCTCTCTCCCCGGGCGTCAAGCCGGCAGCACGATTTGTGGTCTCAAAGCGATCTGAGAAAAAGTACGAATATTTATTCAATATTTATTCAGACCTTAAGCCTTGTCTAACTTACCTATCGTCAGGTTGTAAAAGGTGATCAGGCCCGTGGTGAACTCGCAGTAGAGATAGTTGTGGGTGGCATTGATGGTCCTTAGGCAGGAGTAGGTGTTGTTGTTGGCGTTCATGCAGAAGCAGAAGGGACTGTCGTTCCACAGCGGGGCCGTGCGCCAGTGCTGGTTGTCATGCGAGAAGCAGTTCATCTTCTCCGACAGGCACTCTTTCTCCAGGCGAGCCTTCTTGATGCGCTTGCGCTCCTTCTTGCGCTGCCGCTCCTCCTTCAGTTTCCTGCGCGCCTCACGGGCCATTTCCTTGGAGTCCGCATAGCTGAAACATATGCCGGATTAATTTTGCACCTCCAGGGGAAGTAGAAACACTTACCTCTCGCCCACATCCGGCTCGCAATAGCACTCTGCCCGCGGAGAAAAACGAGGCGTCTGAGGCTCCAATGAATCCAGCAGGCCAGCGTTTCCATAGCCCCGGTAGATCTCCTTCTGGCCACCACCGACATTCGGCTTAGCCGTGCTGCTGCTGATCTCTGTGAAGTAGCTCATATTGAACTCCGGCCCGGCTCCACCATCAACCACGTTCTCCTCGTTTCGCCGGCGATTCTCCTGCCTTCTGCCGGATGATCCCGCCTGCTTGTTGCTCTCCCGCAGCTGCTTCTTCATCTCCTTCAGCTTGCCGATCTTGTCCTTCAGCACCTTGATCAGCATGTCGATCTGCATGCGGGAGGTGCGCCACGTCTTCTCGTCGTCGTATATTACGTTCGAGCAGTTTACCTTGCCCGAGGTGGCGTCCACGAAGCAGCGATGACCTTCGGTCTTAGGGAACTTCTCGCCCCGACTGTTGGGATAAGAGCTGGAGTTGGACAGCAGTCCGGGCCCGTGCAGCTCGTGCTCGTTAAACTTATGCTCCAGGGTCTCCAGCGTGGACTGTATCTGCTGGATGACCTGGGCGATCATCTCGTTGCTATTCGCAGACAACTCCCGCTTAGTGCGGTGCGAGTGCTCGGTGAGCATATCGACCGCCTGGTGGAGGTCCAGCAACTCTTCCATCTCGTAGGGCAGCTCTGTGTGGAACAGTTCGCGCTTGTTACGCCGCCTGGCGTGGCCACCGTGATGGGTGCGCTTGTTTACACGATGTAATCCTGCGGATGGCGCTCGTATCTTGGTGTACACCACCCCGTCGGAGGTGAAACAGGCACAGTTGCGTTGGTACTGCTTCCGGGGCATGGCAGCCAGCTGATGCTCTAACTGGAGCTGAGTTGGATTTGGAATGATTAATGGAACTCATAAATAAAATGTATGGTAATGCTTACATGGAACTTGCACTTGTGCTTGCGCCAACGTCCATCCTCGTTAACACACTTCCACTTCTGTCCAGGCAGGCAGTTCTTTAGCAGGGCAGGATCCGAGCACTCTGAATTCAGGCGCATCATCTTGGTTATGTAGGGAGCTAGGGGAAGATCATTGTCCTGCGGCTGAGGGAACTCCTGATCGTCCAGCTCCTCGTCGGCCTCCTCAATGGCCGCGTCCTCGAGATCTTCCTCTTCCAGGGCCGCGGCAGAGCTGTCCATGGCTCCGTCTACATCGTCCTCTTCGTTGTCTGTGTCCACATCCTCCTCGCCATCCTCAAACTGCTGGGTGGTGGAGCTCAGCAAGGTGGCAGCAGTGCTGCTGCTGCTGCTTCTGCTTGAGACCGTGGTTGTGCTCTCTGTTCCAGAGTCCAGAAAATCCTCCAGCAGCGAACTGTTGACCAACTTCATGCTGCGTCGTTCGGCCTGTAGCCGTGCCCTAGACTCGGCTATCTGCTCTACAGTTTCCCTCCGGCCGGAACTTTCGATGAGGAAGCTGTCGGGCCAGTTGTCCCGCACAGCGCGGTTCCTGCTCAGCAGCAAGGGCATGATGCTCCTGCCGTCCATGTGCTGCGGCGTGGGCACTCCACCCATGTCCAGGAAAGTGGGAGCCAGGTCTACATTCAGCACAATCTCATTGACCCTGAGGAATAGGACTTCTTTTAGTCAAACGGTCGAGAAAAGTTCAAGCCACTTACACTTTAGAGGCCTGAATGCCGGGACCTCGGATGAGGAACGGCACCCGCACGTCGAACTCGAAGGGGAAGCTCTTGCCCTTGATCAGGCCAAACTGTCCCAGGTGGTAACCGTGATCCGAGGTGTACACAATATACGTGTTGTCCAGCTCCCCGAGATCCTTCAGTTCGTTGTAGACTCGCTCCACGGCCACATCCACGCTCTGGAGCGTTTGCAGTCGCTTGGTCATCAGCAGATTAGTGAAGCGCTTGTGCACAGGTTGCATGGGCTCGGTGACCCGCAGGATCCACTGCTTGTCTGGATTCGGAGCATGATCGTAGGATGGAGTGCTGGAGGCAACGGAAAGAATAATCAATATTTAATTCGGAAAGTATTCCTAGCTATACTCACTGGTGGGTGGTCACATTGAAGAACAAATGGCTGTACTGGGGCGCCGAATCCTCTGGACCGTGGGGAGCCGGAAAGCTCATGGTGAGCAGGACGGGCTTGCGCTGGTTCTGCTGCTTGGAGGAGCGCAGAAAGGCGATGGAATCATTGGCAATGAGATCGGGATAGTAGTCCTTGGCGTAGTCGAAGCCATGCTTGATCTTCTGACCGTTGAGGTTGATACTATAGTTGTAGTACTTCGAGTTCATGATCAGGCCGCCCCACTCCCGCCAGCCGGGCGGGATGTAGGAGCCATTGTACTTGTTCAGGTACTTGCCGAAGTAGCCAGTCCGGTAGCCGGCATTCGACAAATACGTGGCGTAGGAACGCGTCTCGTGCGTGGCCTGCCACTGGGGACTGGAGCAGTTGTCATTGTTGGTGAACACCTGGTGGTTATGCACGTACATCCCAGTAAGCAGCGAGGAACGCGCCGGGCAGCACATGGGCGTGGTAGTATACGCGTGTCGGAACTCGGCGCCGCCGTCCCTTAATAAGCGCAGGGTGCGTGGCATAAAGTTCAGCGAGCCCAGCTCCACGTCCTGGTCGTCGGTGAGGATCAGGATAATGTTCGGTCGGCGCTCACGGGCGGCATTGGAGTCACGTGAAAAGCGCTTGGCCGCGTGACTGCGCTGGTGGTGCTGCCGGTGGTGCTGTGCTCCAGCTCCGGTTCCCTGCTCCCTGCCGAGAACGTGCAGCACAAAGAGGAGCAGAATCAGGCTGCCTATGGCCAGGCGCAGGCTGGAGGACTGCATCATCATCATTGCTTTGGGGGTAACTACTACAGCTAGGATTTAAGTCCAAAGTCGCCCTCAAAGAGCGCTCGAAACGCACAGAAATTGCATTTTGTGTTTTGCTGGCCTGGAAAAGAAAAATATGGAGTTAAAGAGTTAAAGGTGGCTCGTATTTTTTTTTAAGGACTGTAAATGATTTTCCCTTAAACTCAAGCATCTTCTTGGACCTGATTTTGGCTGCAGCTGCCTGTTTTGCAGCTGCTGCTTTGCCTGCCTCCAAATTTCATGCACCAGTTGACCTCGACTCGAGTGCCCTTGCCACCAAATATTTGCCAAGACAGCTTGGCCAAAAGCTAAATCAGAGCGATGCACATTTTGTCCACTTATCAGCAAATGCCGGCGACTGTCAGCCAAGCTCTTAGACCCAGTCCCGAGTCCGCCCCCGTCAAGTGTATTTGCGTCCTTGCTGAAATTTATGTGCCACTTGCCGTTAAGTGAAAACTGCACAAGCAGTGGCTTTCCCTTATCCTGCGGCGGATCCACGTAAATTTCCTTGTGCAGCTTATGCCCTCGCCTGGCATTGAGCTGCCAGCAACCCACGCAACCTGCATTTCCTGCGGCGGGACACAGTAATAAAGGGGCGGAACAGGGAGGTTTACGGCTTACTGCGGCCCGTTTAAGTGTGATTTATGTGGTCGCAGTGCCGCTGTTTGTTGCATTGTAATTGCCAGGTAACAGTCAGTTCTGGCCACTTCTTCGAGAAGTTTGTTCGAGAGTCGAACACCGTGGAAGCTCCACTGGGTCGCGACCTTCTGCATACGGCAGGGCACTTGACGACTCGACTTGGCCTTGATGAAGTGTGTTCAGCGATTCGGCACGCCGAGAAGAATTATCGCGGGGCGCTCGGCTCCACTCACTAATTATTGCTCTTTGCGTAAGTCTCACATTTCGAGGCTGAAACTCAAAGATCTCGCCGAATGTAGCCGATCTCTGAGCTTCCCATAGAAGTGAACTCACCCAGTGGCCGCTCTCTGCGCTTCTCAAAAAAGTTAAAGTACGAGAAGGTGACTTCTCGGGGCTCTTTTTCAAAATACGAAGTAACCTTAAACTCTTAAATTCATAGAGTATTTGTTCTTAAAACCCACAGTTGCCCAGCCCATTCTGCAATCCCTCAGTTCAGCTGTTGCATAATCAGAAAGAGTACTTCCTGCCAAAAGTTTTTGGAGTGGAGTTCGAATTTGATATGCCCAAACGGAGGCCAAATTGTATATAAATATGCAGTACAAATAATGCAAAAACAGAAGCAAGAAACGGGCCACTGCAGGTTGCAACAGAAATATCTGATAGCTGGAGAGGCCCAACATCCGGCGGTGGGCCAAGACGAATAGGTGGGCATCCCACTAGATGGATGGACGGATGGGAGCTAACTCAATGGGCCACTTGAGCTCGGCACAATAGAGAATGCCGCCCACCAATGGCAAATGCAATATTTCGCCAGGCATTTTATTTATTTATGCTCAATTATGTTGCATTCCTTTTTCTATTCCTCCAATAGCAATCGCAATCGAAATAGAAATGCCAACTTGAGCAGAGCAAAGCCGGCTGAAGTGGGTGCTCCATTGGCAGAGCAGCTGGAGGCCCTCAGCCACTTGACTGGCGAAACTTCCTTGTTTCCCCCAAGGCTGATTTTGGCCCGTTTCGATAGACGGACCCGGACTGGGAACGGGTTTAGGCCCAGCATGACCCAACAGTCGCCGCCGGCCCTAAAAGGAAAACATGTTTGTGGCCAAACAGACCAAACAAAGCCGGCTGAAGGGAGCCTGCATCCCGGGTGCCTCTTTTTGTGTGGCACCTTCCTGTCGCCTGCTGACAGACGTCACGCATGCGCAGACGGCACTGGCAGCAGAAGGAACAGGAGGAGGAAGGAGCAGGCGACGGCGGCTATCCCGACCTGGACCACAGTGAACGTGTTCCCGACTTGGCAACATCGGGCAAACTTGTCTCACCAAACTCAGCTGCGGCAGCCGCACAGATTGGCGGCTTGGGGTGAGGATGAAAGCCAACACGATTTCCTGATTCATTCATGAATTTCATGACTTTTGTTTTGTGTCCTTCTCCTTCCTGCATTCCCCAATTCTCTCTCTGGTTCCCAGTGGCCCGATCCCAGGCAATTCCATCTTCTGGCGACCAAAAGTCGTGCTTGTTGCTAGGCGATCGTAAAATTTTATTACAGAAGTTTTCTTGAAGGAAGAAGCCTTTTGGTTTTTGCGAAGTTTCAAAGTTAGTTATGGTTTCGTTATGAGTGGATAAAAAAAAAAACAGATGAATTCTCTTTAGAAATTAAAACCCAAAAACAAGTTATTTGAGAAAATCAGTTGGCCATGAAAACCCTTTAAACTAGTGGCAATTGTGAAAAGATTTCATAGTAAATAAGTTCGTTTTTGGAAATATCCAAGAATAACTGGCTCAGATTTTCACGTAAGAAATAACTTTGTTAAAGAAACCAAAAATAAACCAGCTGATACGTAAGTTGGTATAAATAAACACCTCTACTATATTTAATATAAATTAAAACCCCTCTTATTTACAATTTCTTTAGGAGAAAAGATGAATTTAAAGAGTACTATAGTTCGGAACTTTTTCGTTTTCCATCCCAATAAAAACGAGGAGGAATGCAAGCTTTGCCAGAACTGTTTCAAAGGATCCTACACAACGAATATGGAGAGACATTTGATGCAGTGTCATGAGGCAGCTTACCAGAGCGAAATGGAAAAGAGTATAGAATCCAAGCTCGCCGAAGAGAAAATGAAATTTGAAATAAATATTCCCGGCGCGAAATGAAAGAGGTCTACCAGCAGATCGTCACCCAGCTGCCGTCAGAAATTTTGAAAACGGCTCCATTTAAGACATTGAGTGAACAAATCTTGGCCGGACTAGAAATGAAACCTAAGGATGTCTTTAATGTACAAAAACCATAAATACCAGACTTATAAAGTCTGCGCTTATTTTATTTAAAGGTTGATTTTATATATATTTTCCTAAAATAAAAATTATGAATTATTAAACAAAAGATGATGCAATTGGTAAACTGATCCTTGCTCTCCATTTTATTCTGCAATCGCTATTCAAACTTGGTTGACTCTGCAAGTTTGATGCATATAGGGTTTATATTTATGTATATAGCTTACAACGTGACAATCCAACTGCATATCAAATAAGGCGATCTGCCTTATCCAGTGGACAAAGTGATTACACAGCAAATAGACACGGACACGGAACAGAAGTCAGGCCAGGAGGAAAACCTGAAAGGGAAAGCTCTGGCCTGGCTCTGGAAAGACGGCTCACCAGATAGGACAGATAGAGGCAGGCACTCAATTAAGTGTAAATACGTATTTCAATTAGTCTGCTCGAGAGTGCAGGCTTCCGAGATTTATGAATATGCAAATAGAGCGATGTCGGCTAATCCGACAGTTGCCAGGCATCCAGATGATAAATTCTGCCTTATCAGCACTGCATCGCATTGGCAGGAGGAACTCGGTGCTGCAGCTACTCATTAGCGGACATGTCGACGGCTCCAAGTGGATTAGAGCTGCAAAGAGTGGAGGGATGGGGAACGGGAGGAGCTGCTGCTGCTGCAGTCTGCAGATCGCAACGGATCTGGAGCAAAGTCTGCGTAGGCTGCCAAGTCCAACTTTGCGCTTAATTATGCAATTAACAAGGCAGCCAGCCGGCTAGGGATTGGGTCTGACATGTGACCAGTTGATGGCTTCGCCGAGTCAATTTAACGCTCAACTAACTATTTAAAAGCCATCCCGTGGCGAATGCAACTCCCACTCCCAAGCCCACTCGCATGAGAGTGCCACATCTTCATTGCTGGCTCTGCTGCCTTTCCAGTTCGATTTATGCATATTTAATGGGACCCCAGCTCTAGCTCCAGCAACGGCCCCAGTCTCAATCCCAAAACCGACACCGACACCGAAACCAAAACCGAGACGCCTCCAGTATATCCAGAGCGGGAAAGCATGTGGCAAGTGTCAAGCGGGCGGGAAGTGACAGGGGTCGACTTGTGGCAAGCCAATTTGCGTTCGGCTCACTCAACTCACAAAACCCCGAACATGTTGTGACAGTTTGTAATGGACTTGAAATATTTAAGTTCACTTTGGAGCCTCAGCCAACCTTCCACCCGACCCCTAACACCTGCAAAAGTTTACCAGGTTAACGGATTATGAAAGATGAATCAAGGGGAATCGAGGTTTTATGATTTAACTTAGCCACATTAAAGTGCTTCTTGAATCTGTTTGACAAAGTCCTATGCCGACGAGTTATGAGAAAATCTATAAACACGCATTTGATACATTAATTTAACATCATTTCGAGGGCGGAATGAGCGATATTCGACAATGTGAACGACTTGGCGACACGTTCACGTTCCGAAATCACTCAGACGCGGCGACAAGTGCTGGACGAGGCCAAAGGAAGCCGCAGAAAATAAACAAAAGTCTGGTGGGCAGAGCGGGGAGTGGGTTGAGTACGATTTGTTAATGGAAATAAAACGCCAAATGTCGTGAGTGAATGAGTATGGCGTAGCGGAACACATATTCAAAAGTCGCCCCAATAAATTTCAATGGCAACAAATTGTTCGTGAAACGGTTGCCAATAAATCTTGCGGTTTTTTGCGAGTTCGTTGTATTTTGTCAGAATTATAACACAGGGAGATTGACCAGTGAGATTCACGTTTAGCTCAATTTATGGCCGATTTTCCGGAGGCCAACGCCCTGGGTTTAAAGTGTTCGCGCCACATTGCCAAATGAATATTTATTCGTTTTTAATAAAGCCAAGTATGCCGAATTCGCTTATGACTGCAGTTATTTTGTAATCACGTCGATGGCAATTTGTTTTACACAGATTTCAGTAATTTATTTTGCAGCTGCTGTTGCTGTTGCTGCTGCTGGCGAAAAAACAAGAATTTAGCAATTAACTCAATTACAAGTTGTGGCCCGAACAACTCGTATGGCGTAGCCAAAGGTTAAAAGTGAGGGTCTAGTGGGTATCCTGCAATTGCTCTATTAGGACTGTCACACAAACTGCGATATTATTTATGAAAAGCCAGGTCGGACCGTAAGAACCCCTATTATATTTGCTGTTGTTGTGGCATAAACAATTCAAATCCAATTGTGACCCACTTAGCCAGCCGGCAAAAAGTGTCCTCCACTCCACACTCGCAAAAAGGAAAAGGAGCCCTGAGTTGTTGCCTGGGTTTTGCATATTTCTTTTGCTGACTACAGAAGTTCTGTTTAATGTGTATAATTTTTTCCTGGAAATCGATTCAAACTGCCTCTGCGGGTATTTCTGTGCCCAATTGAACTTTCTTATCGCTATATTTGTACACTTGAAAGACCCTTATCAGTTCATAGACCCAGGTACAACTAAGACCCCCCAAAAACTATGGCGCATTGAGGGCTGGCTGCTACTTGGCTATTTCAATTTGGTCGAATTTAACAAGAAATAAAATGTCTTAGGCTTCCCAGTTCCCAGCTCCCATTATTGCCAAGGTCTGGCCCCAAGTCGTGACCAAAATAGAAATTCTAGCGAAAATGTTAAACATTCCCTTGACATATCAAAAGAATGCCGTGTTGTCGTCACCGTCGCTGCCGCTGCTGCTCGCGATTCTATCTGAAAATCTACAAATCCCCAAATAGCCGCCGCAAAGAAATGCCTCCAGGCCAATGTGATGTGACGATGATGACATAGAAATGGCGAATAATTAAAACAATCCGAAAATTAATAATAGCCAGTGGTCAGGAGAGAGAGAAAAAAAAACGCTTGCCTTGGACCAAATGAGCGCAGAATTCGAGGCGATAAATCATAACCACTGGACTGGGGCGGGGACGTGGGCGTGGACTCGGATTCGTTTTCAAAGGAATTTCGGTCTGCCACACGATCACCTTTCGAGAATGTGAATCATTGAGCAGACCGACCTGGGGATCGGCTCGGGAATGGGCATAATCATCATCCTCATGATGATGAAGACAGCGAGGCCTGACTCAGTAAAGTTCAACTGCAGCTCAGCTTTCAGCGCCGGGCGTCAAACGGAAGCCGCATTAGTTGGAAGTTGGAACTGGGAAGGTGCTCTAACCCACGATACAGCGTTTATAATGGATCAGATCAGGTTGTCTGGCCTCCGGGGCAAGGCAACCGCGTTCAGGGACACGAGGCAGCGGGTAGTGGATTCAATTTCGTCAGAATTCACCAGGTCGCAGAGGAAGGGCTCAGCCTGAATGGGGAAATCAAGTTCATCATTATACACTCTTCTTTGAATCAAACGATCATATTAGTTAATCAAAATAAATTCAGTCATAAATAAACACATAAATTTATGATGTAGACGCAACTTTGTTCAAAGAAAAATAAATCTAATTAGTGTGGGAATATGGAGAATAGTTTTATTAAGCTCTCAAATTCGCTATAAAGATAGTTTAAAGCCATTAACCTTGTCTTGTTAGTTCCATGCTACTTACCATATATGCAGTAAAATGTTTATTATCCTCCCACATTTTTCTTTTCAGATTTCGGCAAAGTTCATATATCTTAAAATGCATTCTGAAAGTTTGCCAAATATAAAAGGCAAATTAATGTAACCTTGCCATATGTCAGATGCGCCTGGTTGCCAGAAATTACACTATAGAATTTATTTATTATTTTACCCGGGCATCGTAAAAATTCATAATTTGTAATTAACCAAATTATTACAAACAATGAAATCGTCTTTGTGAAATTGATGTGGACCTATTAAGACACGCAAATGTCAACATACATTTTTGCGACTGTCAGGAATTGTGACAGGCAAAAGAGGCGAAGCCAAAATGTACTTATATATAGTATGAATTTTAAAAATAGAGGACACAATTGAACTTTGCGGTGAACTTATTTGTAAGGTAAGTTTATATATAGACCCACAGCCCGTAATCTCTTATTCGCCGCAAGGAATCCGCACGCCGAAATAGCTCAGTTGGGAGAGCGTTAGACTGAAGATCTAAAGGTCCCCGGTTCAATCCCGGGTTTCGGCAAATATCTTTTTAAAAAAAACGTTTTCTTTTTTTCAATAATTTTTTAAGCATAGTTCATGTTTGTTAACTTTTTCAATTTGCTTTACTAAATATTACTAAAGGCATACAATATGCTTATAATTTTGGTATATTTTTTAAGAAACGTTAAAGACTCTCATTATCAGTTGCTTGATGCCCTTTTTTTAATAATTTATTAATTAAAAATATTTTAATAACTTCAACAGCCGAAATAGCTCAGTTGGGAGAGCGTTAGACTGAAGATCTAAAGGTCCCCGGTTCAATCCCGGGTTTCGGCATTAATTTTTTGAGTGCCGTTTGTATTTATTTTGTAATGATAAACTTCAGATCGATTATATCAGATAGATTAGTATCTTTTTCACCCTTTTAAAATTCTTAAGGATTTAAAGAAGCCCTTGAAAATGTTTCCGTGGTGTAGTGGTTATCACATCCGCCTAACACGCGGAAGGCCCCCGGTTCAATCCCGGGCGGAAACAAATTTAGTCTAAATCCCATTGTTTAATGGATTTTTTTATTCAGTAAACTCTAGCTCAGAAAAGGCTTAAATAAATAAAGGTAATTTTTGTATGACCCCGACACTAGTGTCATTTTTCACCTTAGTTCCTTGAATTTTGTAGAAGTTTCTTAGTTTCTCAAATGTTGTAGTTTCCATATTCACCCTACCGAAAAAGAAGTCAAAAGTATCAGTAGCAGGATGCCGACTTCCCCGTCCTGGCGTACTCGGCTTCACTGGAAGCGGACGCTGCTACTTTCGCTGAAGTGCGTCTACCTCCTGATGGTGACAACATTAAGCAGGAAGAGCGCGGCGATGGCCGTGAAGAGCAGCCTGTCCCACAAGCATCGAAGGAGCTTACCGGGGTGGGCTATAGGAGCAGCACTCACTTGATTTCTGAATGTCCCATTTGGCGGAAATAAACGACAGTTGGGGAATGTCTGTGCACACTGTCTTAATATGCTTTTATTGGCCAAGAGATTCGCGTCGGCTGTCGGCCAGAGTAATTAGACTCCATTAGTGGCCTGCCAGACGTCGCCGCGCTTCTCCCGAAGGCAGCATCACCGCAGAAATCCATGCAAAGAGCCCATGTGCCATTTGCGCCATGTGCCCGTCTCCAGATCTATCTCAATCTGCAGCCATGCCCATATCCATGGCCACATGTTGGCGCTCATAATTTTTACGCCATTAGACAACTTTGTGCATAAACTCATTAAAATGTACTCGAGTCTGTCGAAACGAAATGGAGATGGCACTGCTGCTGATGTGGCTGGTTCTGGAGCTCGAGCTGGAGTCGCTATGGCATCGCACTTGGCTAATTTGTCGAGCGGCGTCAAATGACAAGGAACAGGCAGCAGCAGCGGCAGTCTCCCGCTTCACACATCGCACTCTTCATCCTCCCCAGAACCCATAGACATGTGGCGCGATTTGACAGTTTGAGGCGCTACAAGATAGATTGGCTCGCAAAGATGCTGGGCCTTTGGATCGGTTGGATGAAGTCGAGTCGAGCAGCGGTTGGAGGGCAGTGAAGTGGAGTGGATGGAAATGGCAGTGTCAGTGCAGACATTACGCAATTTGAGACAACTCAAGCAAACACTCGAGAGTGTGGCCCGCCGCCGGGGTGATTATGATTGCGAGCCCGATGAGTTTGTTGCTGCTGATGCTGCCATAACATAATGCAGATGCTAGACAGGCGCTCTGGACTCGTCACACACCACTTGGCTACGTCAAGAGAAGGCTTCTTCATTACCCATACCCTCCTCAACCTTTGGCCCATAGATAGTTGAGTCTGTAAACAGGGCTCTTTAAAACACTTTCTTTTTGAAGAAATTTTCTATGTCTTAGCTACCTCAAAAGCGTGTCAAATCCTTTAAGACTGATAGCACACATTTAAATACTATTCCTTGCGTTGTAATTATACTTAAGGAATAATTAAAGATAACAAAATAAATCTATTTTTATTCTGCCCCGCCTGTTTGGTCACCCGAAAAAGTCCCCAATATGACTGATCATGATTCACAGCCAAGGCCAAGCGGCCAATTGACTCGAATCTATGGGAATCGCAAAGACACTTGTATCTATAAACTGATTATAGTGTTATTACTTATCAGCTAGATATCAGTATCGCTAAGTTCAGACCACATTTTTTTCCGATTTCCAATTTAAATGCGATTGCGGGCCGCGGCTGGGGCCCCAGTAACGAACGAACTACCGAACGAAACCCTTCGACTTATTGGAAATGAGCGGATTTCAGGGCTCTAACATGAGTGCAGGTCCCCTTCCTGTAAAGGAGACAATCTACATTAGCACTGCGCCTCCACCGGAACCTGCGAGGCCGGCACCTGTTAACGTGACCGTTACCAAGAATGGCTACTGGGCCAGAACCAGCAGACAGTCAGCGGCGTCTAGTGCGGGTGAGCAAATTGGAAACTCCCAGGGATGGAGCTCGTGACTTGACTAATCGATATATATATTCTCTGCAACAGTTTTCTTTTTCCTTGTCTATGGCGGCATGGACTTTGCCGCCAGCTTGGGCTGGGATCCAACCTTCAGTGTGCTCTTGTCCACCGAGTTCTCCTATTCCTGGTTTATTGGCGTGATAATAGGAGCTCTGGCCGCCATGGTCACCATGGCATTCATGCCCAAGCAGGTCTACTATGTGAGTGATTCAAAGTTATATTATATTTTAGATTTAATAAGTAATAAGTTCTCCTTTAAAATCCCAGGTTTTCGGAGGTCTAATGCAGCTTACTGGTTCCATTATTTTCACTGCTGCGCCGGACGACTACTCGTGCTGCCTGGCGGCCCGCTACGTGGCTGGTGTGGGTATCGGCCTGATCACCGTCCCGTTCATCATCCACAACGCTGAGGTGGCGGCCACCAACCAGCGCGGCGTTACCGCAGGACTTGAGCAATGTGGCTTGGCCATGGGTATCGCAGCCCAGGTGGTGTATACTACGGAGTGGCTCACCCTTAACGATGGCAACTCGAACTTGATACACGGAATTCTCGGAATTATCTTCTCCTTGCTGGGCCTTGCAATGAGTGGTATGGCCATCGAGTCACCGGTCTTCTTTCTGCAGCGCAATCAGGAGCAGAAGGCGCGCAGCTGCCAACTGCAGCTCGTGGGCCACAATACCGGAGCCGCCAACAAGTACTTTGAGGAGGCCCGGATCTACGTGGTGGAGAGCAGCAGCAGGAGCCTCGGCGAAGAGCTGGTCGCCTCCGCAATGCCCTTCGTCAAGCTGCTCTTATTCCGCTGCTGCGTCGCCTTCTCCTTTTCCCTGCCGCTGACCAGCTCTATTATATACAGCAGCCAATTGGTTGAGGGCATCTCCCTCACCTGGGAGCTGTACGTGTGGGGTGTGCTTCGGCTGATCGGCACACTGGTTGCCCTCTTTTTCCTGGACACGATTGGCCGCAAGGCTGTGTCGCTCGTCGGTCTGCTCTGCATGGCCGGACTGATGCTCGGCATGGCGGGTCTGTACAACGACTTGTTGAGCTTTTATTCCATGGCCCAGATATGCAACATTGGGATGGCCTTCCAGGCCTTTGCCGGACTCTTCATCTGCAGCTCCTCAGTCTACCTGGGTGAGGCCTTTCCTTTGCGGCTAAAGCCCTACCTCGTTGGACTGATCGTGATCGTGGAGCAGGTGATCCACGTTATCGTGATTGCATCCATAGGCTCTGAAGTAGGAGTCAACTTCTTCGCGTACTTCCTGTCCGTGGGCATTATCATGCTCCTGTGCGTGATCTTCTTCGCCGTCTCCATGCCGGAAACGAAGAGAATGACACTGCGGGAGGCCGGCCACAAGTTCCAGAAGTGGTACGATGTGACTATATATTAATTAGGCTTGAGAATCTGGACAAAAAACTCATACCAACTTGTTACATATTTATGTTTGCTTTTTGAAAATAAAACTAGTTTGTAAATGAATTTTTAAACATTGTCAGAAAAGAGTTTGTTTTTATTATATAAGGAAAATTATTTAACATTGTCAATATGTCAACGATATTGAACTTAAAGATGACTAGACACCCATAAAGAACACATTTTATCGGGTCTTTTTGAGACTTTATCTAAAGCTTATGACATATTGCACTAATCTCCCAATAGGTTTATATTACTTAGACCTCGATTGGTTCTTGTGGCTTGTACAGTTGTCCCTTGTCCATCAAAAAGAACGGTTCGATTGAAGTTAACTGCACTGAAAAGTATGACAATCACTTATATTACTCGTGGTCCTGAGGACGATCAACAAAATAACTTTAACATAAAAGATTTTCAAGGAGAATATATTCGCAAAGCTCAGCCAACAATGCAAAATGTAAATTTACCTATGAGCAATCCGGTTTCCAGTCGCCATTTCAACAAGCAACTCAATGTGGCCTCTGCAGGTGTGTCACGAGAACTAATTTTATCTATTTCTTAGGAGGAAATATCATTTTCTATTATCCTTTCTTCCCGCAGTGTTCTTTCTGTTTGTCTATGGAGGCATGGACCTAGCCCACAGTGCGGGCTGGAATCAGACCCTGAACACGACGGCCTCCCAGCAGTTCAAGTGCAGTTGGTTTATCGGAGTTCTCGGTGGTTCCATGCTCTCGTCGCTGCTCATGAGCTTCCTGCCCAAGTTGCCCTTCTATGTGAGTCATATTTATAGTGTCCAGGAGAGATAAACTTATTTTCCACATATTCTTCAAGATCCTTGGAGGACTTATGCAGCTCACTGGCGCCATTATCTTCACCTGTGCTCCCTTCGATTACGGACTGCTCCTGGCTGCCCGCTACGTGGCTGGAGCGGGAATCGGCCTAATCACTGTCCCGTTCCTCATTCACAGCGCTGAGGTGGCAGCGGATAAATATCGCGGAGTTAGTGGGGCAATGGAGCAGTGTGGTCTGGCCCTGGGCATCGCCATTCAGGTGATCTACGACACCCAGTGGGTGGATGACGAGGAGGCGTCCGTCAACGAGGTCCACGGAATCATTGGCATCGTATTTTCCCTGTTGGGTCTGGGCATGACAACCCTCTCGATCGAGTCGCCCATCTTCCACCTGCGCCGCAACCAGGAGGGGAAGGCCCGCGAATGCCATGAGAAACTCTTGGGAAGCTTCAATCCCTTTGTCGACCAGGCCTTTGAGGAAGCCAGTCTTTACGTTGCAGAGAGTCGGGAGAGGACCTTCTTGCAGGAACTAGTCTCCTCCGTGCTGCCCTTCATCAAGATGCTCTTCTACCGTGGCTTCGTTGCCTTCTCCTTCTCCCTGCCCCTGTCCGCGTCCCTCATCTCGAGTGCCAAGCTTACCGAGGGCCAAATTTCCTGCTGGCCAGTCACCGTGTGGGGTCTGGTACGTCTCCTCGGCGCTCTCGTCGCCCAGGGATTCCTCGACAAGGTGGGGAGGAAGCTTTTCTCACTAATAGGACTGCTCTGTATGTCCATCCTGATGCTGTGCATGGCTGTCTCTTACGACGACCCTGCCAACATCCTGGTCACCTTCTACATGTACCAAGTGTGGAGGCTGGGCGTTGCCTTTCAGGCCTTTGCCGGGGTCTTCGTTTGCAGCTCCTCGGTCTATCTGGGCGAGGCCTTCCCCCTGCGCTTCAAGCCCTTCCTCGTTGGCTATATTGTGGGCTTTGAGCAGACGATTCATATCCTCAACATAGTGGGGTACAACAAGGGTTCCGTGGACTTCTTCTACCGCTATTACTTGACTGTGGGAATCATCCTGATGCTGGGCGTGATATTCTTTGCTGTTGTCATGCCGGAGACGAAGAAACTCACCCTCCGGGAGGCTGGCAGGCGGTTTCAGCGACTATTAAATATACGTTTTTTTTAAGTAAACTACCATTGTTGGCGAAATAAATGAATTAATAACAAACTATTTCTGAAAAGCAAATGAACTATTAATTAATGTACAGTACAAATTCCAGTTCTCCTGCAGAGATAACGATTATCTATGACCCCGAATCGGTTATCTGTGACATTTGTTAATCGAATTAATTATTTGGGATTGATAAGAGGTTTCCAACTATTGACAGAACGTCATAGGATGGTAAAGAGGCTTTCCCTCAGTCGCTGGGGGTATACCCCAATTTAGTAGAAAACGATGGCTCACGCTGAACTTTGTACACCTGAATCCGATCAATTTTACTAAGTTGGACAGAACACCTCCTGAGGAGAAAGTGAGTAACTCGGTTGTCCCCATGGCCCTCGAATGTTTCTGCAACTAATCACGGGCTTACTCCGAATGAATCACGGCGGTAGGCAGCGGGCGTCGGGCCTACCGTAAATCGGGGAACGCGAGTATCTACCAGCTGATAAAACATTTGTGTATATCAATTATCTGCTGGCTAGATATCAATTATGCTGATAGCTACCACTTACGCAGCCACATTTTATAAAAGCCCGCCCAGTCCACCAGTAGCAACCAAATCGAACGAATCGAATCGCACGCGCTCCTTGGAAGTGGAATCGAATTTAACTTGCCTTCAGGTTACATAAGTTAGAAAACTACAATGACGACTACGTATGTCACCACGGGCCAGGTGCCCGTCCAGCAGACCACCTTCATTACAACGGGTCCCCAGCAAATCCAGACTACGTACATTACCACGGGTCGACCACAGCCACCGCCGCCACCGACCACTACGGTGGTGGTCACAGCACCTACCACTGGACGCTGGGCGACTGGCGCCCAAACGCAATCGGGAACAGCTGGTGAGATTAGCGGAACCTTGCAGAGGACATGCGGTTCTATAGATATGGGGAATTCTCTTAGTTGAAATTAATTTACAATATTTGTTTTCTGAACATTTTTAAATGTAATGAGAGTGGGTTTTTAGAAGTATGTAAGAAAGAGATTCTACAAAATGATGACAAACCATTTTCTTGAGAATTCCTGAACACCTGATAAGAATAATATCATATTATTTAAAAGCTCTCTTTGTTTTACTATCTATGACAATCGCGATAATAAATAAAAGCTGATATTTGAAAGGGGTATTGAAGAAATAAATAAAAACTACTAGAAAATAACTAGGCTTTATAAAATACTACATATTAACATAAATTAAAGAACCATATTAGATCAGATTCGGGGTAAAATGTTTGTTCTTCCTAACAGGATTCAAAAGAATCGCCTTTTAGTGCTGATATATATGATGTATAGGGTGGAAAATGGCTCTTTCACTGCTTTACAAACTTCTGAGTAAAATTATAATATATAACAATAATGAATAACCTTATGCTATTTAAAATCCCAAAGCCTAGACCTTGGCCATTCCTCCAACAATACCTATTCAATCGCTTGTTTCTCCCTTAGCCTGTTTCCTCTTTGTATACGCTGGCATGGACATGGCCCAGAGCCTGGGCTGGAGCTCTCTGTTCACAACCACCACTCTTGAGTTTCAGTACAGTTGGTTTATTGGCGTCATTATCGGAACTGTGGTCTCCGCCGTAACCTCATCCTTTCTACCCAAAATGGTCTTCTATGTTAGTATAAATATGGAAAATATTACTTCCAAAAATTCCCTGAACTAACGAATCTCCGCCTTTACAGGGTCTCGGTGGAGTGATGAACCTAATCGACGCCATTATTTTTGTGAGCGCTCCCTACGAGTATGAGTCCATACTGGCTGCCCGTTATGTAGGCGGAGTGGGCATTGGCCTTATCACCGTACCCTTCCTTATCCACAGCGCTGAGATTTCATCGAGCAGCAATCGTGGCTCCTGCAGTGCAATGGAGCAGTACGGTCTCGCCCTGGGCGTCGCCATTCAGGTGATCTATGACTCACAGTGGACACAGAGCCTGGACATGACCATCAATCGGGTGCACGGCATCTTTGGCATTGTCTTTACGGCGGTGGCTCTGGGCAGCTTGGCGGTCTCGACGGAGTCGCCGATCTTCTACATCCGCCAGAATCAGGAGCAGAAGGCGCGGGCCAGCTTGAAGCGACTGATGGGCGGCTACTGGACGCAGGAGAACGGCGAGCGGGCCTATAACGAGGCGAAGCTGTACGTGGTGGAGGGCAGCAGTCAGGGAGTGGGCGAGCAGCTGGGCGAGTCTCTGATGCCCTTCATCAAGCTGCTGCTCTTCCGTTGCTTTGTCGCCTTCTCCTTTTCGTTACCACTCTCCTTGTCCATGCTGAGCAGTACCTACGAGGTGGAGAACACCACCATCGCCTGGCCCCCGGTTATATTCGGTATCCTTCGCCTCATCGGAGCCCTGATCACCATTGGATTACTCGACCCGGTGGGCAGGAAGTTCGTCTCGCTGCTCGGACTCATGTGCATGGCCGGACTGATGCTAGGCATGGCTGGAGTTTACGGAGACTACTCGAACATCGCCGACCCTTACTATATGTGGCAGGTGTGCCGCCTGGGCATGGCCTTCCAGTTCTTCGCCGGACTCTTCATCTGCAGCAGCTCAGTTTATCTGGGAGAGGCCTTCCCCATGCGCGTTAAGCCCTTCCTGATTGGCCTGATCGTGTGTCTGGAGCAGGTTATTCACATTATCGTCATCGTTTCGTTCAATTTGGGCGCCAACTACTTCTATGGTTACTTCGTTGCCGTGGGCATTATCCTGGTGGTGGGTCTGGTGGCCTTTGCGGTCGTTATGCCAGAGACCCGGGGCATGACGCTGCGACAGGCGGGCGAGCGCTTCCGACGGGTTCACGATGTGATGGCTTACTAATTTCCTTATATTTCTAATATTTGTAATCGCTGGCACTTAAATTTGTTTAGTAAACTATTGCCTTCTACGACTAACTCTGCTACTGTCTTTATGCAAATTAATTAAAATATATTTAATCTAAGGGAATTTACCCGAAAAAGTATTTTCCTAAATTCACAGAAAAAGTAATTAAAGGCAACCTGTGTATTGATTTACGATTCTGATTCTTAAAGGCAGCTGCGCCTCTTGAGAATCTACTGTGTAGTCTACATTGGCAATTTGTCTTCTGGATCAGTTTTATTTCAACCAAAAAAAATTAAAAAGATAAAGTGCAAAAATCAAAAATATACTGTACACAAAGTAGGTAAATGTGGCAAGTGTTCGGTGCATTACTCATTCGCCATGTTGACTTCCGCGTGGCCGAAAAAGCAGCCAGGCCAGCTGCCTCTACTCGTACGCATATATTTATGTCTTCTCAAATATTTAATGCAGCTAATTCCCCCTCTCTGGGCGAGCCACTGGAGACTATTTTTATAGGGCTGCGGGCTCTGCCCGGTTTATTTTGAACTTTATTACGGACTAATTTATGTCTCCGACGGCTCTGCTCTCCGGAGTCCAAACCTAATCTCCCCGCCGGATCAGCGGACACATGTGGATGCAGTGCCTAGCTCCATTTTTGACACTTTGATGGCGCTTTTGTGGTGTTCGCATGTTTGTTTAGCTTTCCGCCGGCGGTTTATGCGTTTTTAATGCACTTTTATGCATCAAATCATTTCCACGACCAATTAAACATTTTTTTTTTTTCTAAGGCGGCAGCTGCTATCTTCAAAGCGTTCAGTTTGTAAATCGATCTCTCCCTTGTGAAATGTTTATAGGCAGTGTCAGAGTCATCACTGAGCTAAGATAGTCAATAATTTCATTAACAAGCTGATGCCAATAGGCACCTTGCCGAGATCACTGAATCAGTATAGATACATATATATTCTGATTTTTCTCCGCAATGAAGTAAGGCAACGTGGCATTCCCCAGAAACGAAGCCCAGCCAACAACAAAGGCCCATTGAGGCAACAATAAGGCGAATTATATGAATTACAATTGAAATTATCTTACAAGTGACACATCGACAACAGGGATGCGGGGCCGGTCCATTACAGCGCACAAAAATGCGCATAAAAATTGCATTAAAATGCCATCCCAGACGCGGGGCCTAATGAAGGAATGGCAATAAAGGACAATTGCCAGCAGCAGCAGCAGGGACGAACGATGGGCTCCATGAGAGAGCTGGGAGCTGGGAAAGCACAGGCAGGCGGCAGGCAATGCCCTTAAATAGAAATAGAGACGAAGAAGCTGGCCAAGATATGGGAACCGCCAAATGCGTGCAGAAATGTTTGCCACATCCCTCGAGTGGCTTTTCTCGACTCGGCGATTTCCCAGGCCCCAAAGTGAATTATATGCAGACGCGTGATTTTGCACACTGATTGCGAGCACCTTCCTCCAGGTTTCCATGGTCCACGGAGGGTGAGAGTTCAAGCCCCAAAGCAGTGCATTTAATTGCCTTGCCACGGGCGAGCGGCAAAGCAACTGCATCTACGAGAACCAAAGTGCGAAAATGGGATTTTATGGACCGGAGCTTGGGCTAGTTAACTGCTCAAAGGTAAATCTGGAGGCAGCGCCAAAATGTATGCAGCTCACTTGGAAGCACGAATTAAGGTGAGTCGTTAAATGGGAATTAAGGTGCAATATGGTATTGTGATGATACAACTCACCTTTAATTACAATATATATTAGACTTCCGCTTGGTCCCGACAAATCTGCAATTCAAACAAGAAGAAATATTCTATGATTAAAATCTCAGACTGGGGAAGGAAATAAAGAATGCCAGATAAGATAGACAGCTGGAAATCCTTAATCAAGCAGCAATATCATTAATTCATCTCAATTAAAACAGTCCATGCTGCCGTCTCAAGACGGTGACACTTTCCCTTGAACTTTCTGCTCATTTACAACTGACACATTTGCACCTGCCTCACAGCGGAGTGAGCGCTGAATGATTGATAGTTGGATCCGGGGAGGGAGTGAGCCAGCGAGTCCGTCCGTGACCCGGTCGGCACTCCGGAGTTTCCTTAGCCGGGGTAAATTTCCATCTGTCAGCTGTCAGTTTTGAATGTTGGCAGGCGCTGAACTTGGCATTTTAATTGAGTGCAAAAAAAAAAGCTCAGGGAAATGACTGCAGTGCGAATGTGAATGCGAATTAATGGGATTTGCCGGCTGCCACTTGTGAGGAGCTGGAGTGGAGCTCTCCTTCGCGCCTGTCAGCTAGGGTATTCTTACTTCGTTCTGCTTGCCAGTTAAGGCCGTCTTGTTTGGCTTTTATTGAACAAACAGCTGCCGCTTAACTGCCTTCTGGTAGAGTGAGCCATTGCTTTCACGTTTTTATGGCTCGACTGCAACGCTGCGTATGCGCAATGTACACCACCCACCTACGGGGGGGCGGAAAGTCGCCTTTTAACCCAGTTTGGCCTGCAAGTTTGTTACCCTTCTGCTTTCTGTGTTCCTTATCATCGCCATCACCTCTTGGGAAGTGTTCACTTGACATGCGAACGCCAGAAATCGCAGCCCCGGCAACCTTGAACGATTCAACAAACCAAATTCGAATCGAAACTGCACCCATTGCGTATACGCAGCGTGCGCAAATAGGAAGGCAAACAAGAAGTGAATGGCTGTCGCTGCCCCTCTCCGTCATGTTTGTCCGTCGATTGTACGGCTGTTCGGTTGTATTTACATACAAGGCAGGGGCAGCGGCAGAGGCAGGCAGGCAAACAGAATGAAAAGGAAAAACATAAACGGTTTTGATTGCAGGTAAACAAACCGACTGACTAACTGACTAAGCGACTGGCCGCCGAGGCAGCCGACAACTCTTCGTTATTGATTGCTGTCCATTTATCATGCCGCTTGTTTATCAACAGGCCAGAACTTTTGATAAGCGCCCAGAACCGGATTCCCGCCCCAAACTCCCCTTTGTGGAGTCATTGATCTTGGGCCCGGCTCACGGCACTTGTGCCGGACTATTGCGCATCTGCCTATAAAATAGGAGACACTTTAAAAAATGCATATAAATTGTATGTGAATATATTAAAGGAATATTTAATTTATTTATTGAAAATAAAAGGGAAACAGTGTGGCAAAAATATTTTCTACAACTATCCAAATTAGTCACAATGTTTTATTAGTTTTTTCACTGAAGTGTACCTTATGAATACTCTTTTTTAAAGGTCACAAATTGATTTAAATGGAACGATTTGTTTGGCAAGTGAAAGAACCAAACTAATGCGCAATTTCAGCCATATATTTTTCCACGTGCATAAACAAATCCAGGGGAAACAGGTAGTTGTTGCATGGCGATGATTTCATGGAACAAAGACAAACAATTCGAATGGCAATAATGCTTTTGGATATGCTTCATTGACCACCAGAAGGGAAATGTTACGCACCAATTACCGCCAGTTGAGAGAAGAGTGTGAGACGGCATTCCACCTGAGCCGGGAAATACTATTCCCATACCTTCAGTATTAATCTCAAATGAATAGTTATAAGCCGCCGTAATTAGGGGGATTTACATGCCGGATTAAAAGTCTCTCCGCCTCAAATGGCCTGCCCATAAATCTGTCACGAATCGAATAAAAAATCATATTTATGGCAAAAATAACTCAAATCGGTCAATAATCAATGCCGCCAGCCAACTACTGACAGGCATTCACATCAAATCGAGAGACACACACGCAGAAAATGTAATAAACGCCCTCGGCCAGAGTTGAGTTTTGATTGAGTTGGAAAATGGCGCATGCAAATCACAATTAGGAATGTTATTATTGCCGTAACTATTTTATTTTTATAGCTGTAATAGCCAGCCATTGCAATCGTAAAACGCTTGTTAATTGATTGCCAACGCGGCGGGGCACTGTTGCCGAATTAATTATTCAGCAATTGAACAATTGATTGAGCGCTCTGGGCACAGCGATTATTTATGGACGTTGTCGCAGGCAGCTCTTGCGAGTGAATTGGTTCGGTTTCCGGTGGGCTCCTTTGTCCTTTTGTCCTGTACCTGTCAGTTATGGTTAATACATTCAATACAGCCAAGGTGTGAGCCAGGGCAAGAACATTCGACCTGTGCAAGAAAAAGGGCTTCGAGGTCGGCTCATTTCTTACCTTTCGGCCTGCCGCTGACTTTGACAAAATGAAGGCCATATTTACTCAACATTCTCGGGAAACAAAGCGCATTGAGAGTGCGTTTGAGATATTTGTGTCGATTTGTCAGTGCAGGAATTTGGTTCAAGAATTCGGACGACTCCGAACGGAAATGCCACAATGGACCGAACGGATCCCTGGATTCCTTGTATCATCAAACAATTGGTTTGACAGAAGTCACTTGCACCGGCTTGGAGGCGACCCGAAAGCCAGTTGGTTTTTTGTTTTTTTGTAAAATTAATATCCGTAGCTGATCTTATGAATGCTCAGAAAACTACCTGATAAATCGCACTCGCATCTGTTGACAGCCAAACAAATGGCTTTGGCAAGCAAGCACACACTTGGGATTCTGGGAAAGATTTTCAATTAGCACTGGCAAGCATTATGGGAAATTATTAAGCAGCACGCGCTCTCTGAACTCTGCCGTTCAATATGCCAAAGATATTCATAAACGAAAAAAACATCAAAATATATATATGTATACAGAATGCATCATTAATCACCTGGCTCCGGCCGTTTCAAGATCATTTAGCACGAGATTCAACATATCGACCGTCAAAAGTTTTGTTGTATTTCGACACCCAAAGCTGGCGCTCAATTTGCACATTTTTCATTTAATTTATTTCTTTTCGTTTTGGCAAGCAACAAACCATTACAATCATAATTTTAAAATAAATTTACATATTTGTATTATGGGCTTACGTATCGGTTTCAAACGCGTCTGCATCGTCTATAAAAGTGAGGGAATTTTCGGTTCATGTTTGGTTTGGGGAAAAACCACATGAGGTTTTCCATCATTAATTTGTTTTTGCCCATAAACAATCACGAACTTTTATTGATGTTATGAATGTGATTCTGATTGCCCCTTGTTTGTTTATCTGTTGCAGACCGCGAACGAGGAAAATGTGCAACGTGGGATAAATTTAGTGCTTAGTTAGCCTTGGGATCAGGTATCCCAAATATTTTCTACAAGTTGTTATTGAATCACATGATGGCATGATGTTTCTTAAGTATCAAAAATTATATTAAGACATAAATATATGTTAGTTTTTATGTCTATAAATATGATATTTCAGAGACTTTAAAGTACACTTTTATGACCAGTATGAATATTCGAGGAAGTTTCCAACTTTCCATTTGATTTGTCGAAAAATAATTATAAAACTTATGAAATTATCAATGCTGTTAGCAGTTATTACCCTGATTTAATTATGAGATTTAATTAATTATTTTCCCTAAGGAATTAAGGACTTCGGCTAGCAAAGTCTTACTATTTTCTCATTTTACTTCCATTCTTTTGTTTGTTTTTGGATTTTTTTCTACTAGGCGCACTCGCTTTTCATTGCCCGCTTCATCCTGGCCTGAAACTATGTCTGGAACTGAGACTGTGACTGAGAATGGGAATGGGACTGGGAATGGGAATGGGTAGGTTTGCTCTCATTTTGCCTTTTTTCACGCTTATTATGTGTGGTTTGTTGTAGTTGCGGCTGATGTTGGTTTGTTGTGCACATATTTACTATAGGTCTGTGTATATGTATATTTTGGTTTAAATGTTGTCAGACAGGATTTTCCACTTTAATGCAGTCGACGTCGCTGCTTTTTGGCGCGTTTTCTGCCGCACAGCTCATCATGGATCAGAACAGCCAGCTCCCGGGGCGCCTCACCCTTCTGCTTCTTCTGTTTCTCCTTCACCCCTTGCTAAAGTTGAGCCTGCGTGTCCGCAATCCTTCCGAAGCCGCCGCCACCGCCGCTGCAGCTGCGGCAGCATTCAGGTTAATGCAGCCTTTATTCATACTATTTTTCTAAGCGCATTATGCCGCGAGCCCCGCTCAAAATATTAGCAAAAATTATGTTAATCCCCTTTGGGGCGGTAATGCTTCTGCCGAGCTCCGGCAGCCAGCTGAATTAATTTAATAGCCGCTTACAATTACCAGGACCAACCCTTGGACGGGGTAATGTTTTTAATGTCTTCAATGTTTGACGCGATTTAAAACGCGCCTTGCGGCCAGACAGGCCGGACATTAAAATAGGACTGCCAACGGTGTGAGGATGCACACTGGATACCTAGCTGCTCGTGGAGGAGAGCAGAGCTAAAAATAAATTCAGTCGAAGACTCCGAGATATAGATATACTTATGTATATAAGGCCCAAAGTACACTGAACAATTGATGTAAGAAACGAACTACGTTGCAAGTTCGATACAATAAATTGTAGATTGTTTACAAAATATTTTTGGTTTACAAAAAAAATATAGTTTATAAGAGCAAACTTTTTGTTAATGCGCCAAAAACTTGAACAGATCTCGTTCTCGTCTAATGACGACGTTGACAATCTTTGTTTTTTAAACAAATAAACAGTAAGCATGGTCATTAAATTTTATTTATAAACAAAAACCACTATATATGTTAATAGTTTTAATATTAGCTAGATTAAATTTCACTCAATCTTCTTTGAAATGCTATAAACTATGGTCATGCAAGCACTGATCGGGTGTCTCCTCCACTGAGCTTCGATCCCAGACAGCGGCTCTATCTGGAATACTATATATAATAGTTTCCTAAACATTTCAATTAAAATTCATTCAATTCCCAATTAACCCCAGATAGTGCGAGGGCGCGGTCCATTGTCCTTATCGGCTTTCAGTGGAGTAAAGGCGGAGAGGCAGAGGCGCGTTGAATTTGATGCCCGGCTACATGTGTTAATTTACACTTGCCTCTAAATGACATGCATAGAAGCAAGCAGCTGCCCATCCATTGGGCGCTTCAGTTCGATCCATTTCTAGACTGGGCCGGACCCCACAACTTAAGGGGGAAATGCAAATTGTGGCGTTTAAAAACGCGCACAAATCGCTCGCCGCAATTAAACGGCGCCCCGAAACGCGTGCTCGGATAGAGCCCGCCTCCCGGACGATTTTATGACTGTATTTTATGCGTGCCATGTCTCTGGCGTGGCATCAGCCCATATATACATACACTGACGAGCAAAACTGTAACACGAGTTCAATACTCGAACTTCAAAGCTCTGTATCTTCTGTTCTAATGTATAGATTCTAAAAATCTTAGTCTTGTTTTGTTGGTATGTGCATACACTATGTTTCATAAAAATTTGAAGTCATTCCATAATGGGAGAAACATATGCTTAAGCCAAATGTAAAAAAAGTCAAATGTTACAGTTTTGCACCCATTGTTTCAAAACTTTTTATTTTAGTTTATAAGCTATTTTAACCGTTGAAATTAATTTAATTACATATGGTTCACTGAGCTTTGATTCTTTTAAGTCATTTTTGCAAAGAAATAATTATTTGCAGTCAGAAAAAAAATAAAATTATTGATTTGCTGATAGCAGGAGAATCTGTTCGGAAAACCGTTGATAAATTCGATGTTAGCCATATGACTGTGCAGTGATCAAGAGAACACTGTCTGGAAAGTATTCCAGTTAATTCTGGTGGTCGACTAAAAATTTTAAGTGATCGCGACACACGCTATGTGGCCAACTTGGTCACGAGCAACCGCCACATAACGCCAGTAAAGCGGCGGTGATGCTTAATTTAAATGTCATTGCTTGGCCAATTCGACGCAGTCTTGTTAAACTAGGTCTAATAGCAAAGGAAATTAAAAAGAAACCAGCCCTGACAAAAAGGCACATCAGTTTGCGCCAAAACTTTGCTGTAACTGCTGAAAATCTGACTATAGCGGACTGGGATACTGTAAGTCCTCGTAACTTTCGTCTTAAAAATGAAAACTATTCCAAAATTTTTGGGTTTTCAAGGTTATATAGTCGAACTAAACAAAAATGGATCGATTTGAGTCAGATGGTCGCTCCTGGTATTGGACTAGAGACCCCACCATCCAGTCACTAAGTAATGTGCCGCAGACCGTCAAGCACGGTG
>VNKB01004436.1:0-27732 GCA_008042735.1 Drosophila leontia
AAGACTAACTGCGGGAAAAATTTGTGAATTGCGGGAATTGTGAAAAGCGGGAATTCTGGCTTTTTTAGAAATTAAGTTGGCTTTTTCCCGACTTTTGTGTTGTTAACTCTTAAATACAAAATATGCAAAAGATTCAGCATCACAGAAATTGTAGAGTTCCTGGAATGGAGGAATAATGCAGAAATTGAACGCCAATACAATTACGTCAATTTGATAAAGTGGGAAAACATCAGCTACACAAACAAATTTTGGTTTGAGGTGCTCCAGTTTAAAGATTCTGGTGGAAACCGAAGATTTTTTGAGTTTGCAACTGTGGCCATCCAAATATTATGTTTGCCCTGGTCAAACGCGGAAATAGAAAGCGTTTTTAGTCAGGTTAACCAGTGGCGGATCCAGAGACGATTCTTGGGGGGGGAAATTGAACTTATTGACAGAAAATTATTCTATTGGACAGTCAAGTTGAGGCGTTTTTGGCGAGATAAACGGATTTAAATGAAACGTCACCATGCGTTGAGTGTTTTCATACTCAATAGTGCCAATTGTACAGTATTATATAGGATAATAGTAACATTTTTAGGTTCCAAGGGGGGGGAAATTTCCTAATTCCCCCCCCGTGGATCCGCCACTGGGTTGACCTATGTAATTAAATCCAAATTAAGGAATTCGATAGGCCTCAGCACGTCTAACAAAATTCTAAGCAAAACGTAAAGTTTTATTTACAAGCAAAAGATATACTGTATTCATTTTCTATTTTAATATACAGAAAAGGATTGCGAAGTATTGGTGCGTCGACTATGAAGTGCCTGTAAAATATCCGCGCATGATAGGTACTAATATGTCATACGCAAATGAGGACGACCAAGAAGATATTAATAAGTTTATGGAAATATCTTAAGCAAAAATTACCTTAATAAATTGTTATTTATTTGACATTTTTCGTTTTATTTTTATACATTTTTCTTTAGCTTTTTATTGGATTTTTTTGAATATTTTTTTAGCTTTTTTCTGAATTCTTCCCGTCAAAAACAGCTTTTTTTGCTGGGCAAAAGTTGGCAGCACTGCAAGGCAGAGAAAGGAGGTTAGAACTACAGACGAGGATGCTGATGTCGTCTCAAGAATTCTAGATCTGCTTGCCTGTTAACATTCTTGCTGGTTTTGTATTATTTATTAATTCTTATAACGTTTAAAATGTTTATATTGTCTTTTGTAAGATATTCTTTTATATTTCAAATAGGATAATTATTGCTTAAATAAAATAAAACATTAGAACATTATTTTAAACCCAAATTTTCATAAAAAAAAAAAATGTCTACAAAAATGTATAAACAAACTTTCCAAGGACTACTGTACACCACCCACTCTCTCTTTAGCCTCACGCTGCGCGTTGTGGAAACAAATTTTATGCCAAGATAAGTGAGACGGCGAATGCGACGGCGACGTAGAACGGCGATAAGAACTTTCCCCGTTGCCAGCGTTGTGCTGCTCCTGCTGCAATTTTAGCGAGTGAAGTTTTTGAAAATTCATGATGAAAACCAAACTAAAAGGAGACGCGCGACACGGACGAGACGACGACGAGGACGACGTCGACCAGCCATGGGTTTAGCCATAGAAAAGGGGGAAAGTTTTGCCGGCATTTAGACGATAGAGAGAAAGAGAAGACGCAGCCCCAGCGACCAACATTTTATGTATGTATATTGACAAGTTATTAAAGTGATAACTGAGCAGCTTGCCATTAAATCAAAACAAGCGCACAAGTGCAATAACGCAATATTCCGCCAGCAACGGGATAAATCAACATTTCAGGTGCACAAAACTCCGGAGCCAAAAGATAAATTCATAAACAGCAAAAGTTTTTACTTTGCCAAGAGGAGAGTACATATTTTTTAACTACACTCTGTGTAAAACTTAAGTTGATGCCATGATTTACATGCAGTGATATTTACCAACTTTTCTTTGGTTAAAAGGAGATAAAAGGGGTATTTTTAAGAGGATTTGGAGACAGCAGAGAAATGGGGTATTTTATGATTAATATTTTGAAATTAAAACTTAAAAACAAAAATTGTAAATAACTAAGATTAGGTTTCTTCTCATACTCTGTAAATTTGACTATATGTATATTCATTATTTGAATTTTAGAATCTAATAATCGCAAGTTTTAAGGCGAAAAAGGGCTAAAATATAATATAATAAATGTAATACTATTTTTTAACCTCATATATCGTCTATAAGAAGCTTAAAAATATTAGTTTTTATTAAAAACACCAAATCTAAGACCCATCCATCTGTTTTTGACAAGAAAAAATACACGTCCTGTAACAATAAGTTGGAGACGTAAGTTTACACGCTTCTAATTGGAACAAAAACAAAGCAGAAGTCCAGAAAAGGATTCTCTCTCGCTCAAGAGAACACCTACACCTCTCTCTCTTCATAACTCTCTCCAGGGACAGAAGGAGAACAACAAAAACAACAAAATAGAAGACTCACTGTCCCTGTCCCGTCAGTGCAAAAGTTAATTGTTGTTTTTTTCACCAGCGCAGCTAAATAAAATAAAAGTTGTTTAAACAATAACTATATATGCTCCACTCACCCCGTGTTATTGCCTTTTGTGTTTTAACATTCGGCGAGCACTGGAATTTGTTGAAAATAGTTAAAATTGCTGTAGATTGCCGGTAGCGTTAAATTTTCACAAGTGACCATTAAAAACACACACACACACTAATTGGACCGCCGCGTTGTTTATTGCAAAATGCGCATTATGACAATATTAATACGTATTCTCACTTTTTTACACGTTTGCCAACCTAATTTGTCCTAATTATAGCACTTAATTAGACTTTATTTCGTTTGATTTGTTTTGGTTTTTTGCGTTGCCGATCGATAACTGCCTTGCGGCCGATATGTTTATCGCCTATTAAGTTAAGTTGGCAGCGCCTGCCAATTGCCAGGCAATCGAATTTGAAATTGAAATTTAAATTTAAATGCAAATTGAAGTGTGCATTAAGGCGAGACGAACAATGTGCAGTAATTTAAATTTTGCAGCCACTTTGCTAATGCAATTACACTTTAACTTGAGAGTAGCATTCCATTCTCACGCACACACAGGCACACGCACACTGGCATTTGGTCTTTGTCGTAAAAGCCGACAGTTGTGGTAAGAAAAATAGGAATGATTTAAGGGAGTTTGTGATATTTCACTAAAAAAAAAATATATATATATTAAAAAATATAAAAGTAATTACCTTGTATAAAAATAAATATGGTTAAAAATGTTATTTAAAAATTTTTAACATATTTTTAGTATCTCATAAATACCAGAAACTTGCATTTGAATATATATTTTCTTATGAAAACAAAATAAATAAATTAATAAAAGCAACGACAAGTCAAAACATAAAATATCATTTTTATTTTCTGCTAAAAGTCTCTTAAAATTTTATGTAGAAAACATGGAAAAATTCCGAAATGTTTGACTGTAACTCCTATTATCTTAATCGCATTTGTACATCCATACATATGTATAAGTTACAGTCAAGGGAGCTTGTCCTCCCCAAAGCCCAGTCCCTAATGCTCTCCATCCAGAGTAGGATCTTTGTTGAAGCGTAACAGTAAGCAACTTTACCCACTGCCAGCCACTACTTAAAATATGAGCACCCATTTCCTTTGGTCAAGCAATTGAAAATGATTTGAAACGCCGGCAATAGCAAGGACAACAAGCAACTTCGAGTGACAACAGCAGCAGCAGCAGTAGCACTGTTGCCGAGTCAAAACAGACAAAATTTGTCGAAAATCCTGTGAACAAGCGGAGGACAAAGTGCTAGGACACTGCCGGCCAAAAAGGATTACGTCAAGCATATGTATTCTATGGCTGGCTGAACTTCATCTCCGTCTTTTTCGTCTCCGGCCAAACTTATGCGTTTGACTCGGTCGCACAGATTTCAATTTGCCGATACGAATTCGCTTCCAATTCTCTCAGCTCCTTCCTACTCCTCCATGTTTTTTGCCCTGCCAATTGTCCTTTTGGCTAAGGGGATTGGCCCAAAATCCGAAAACCATCTCTCCCACCCAGCCTAATATGACATTTGAAGTGATTTTTATGGGAAAGTTGCTGATGCTTCCTGAAATCCGGCGTCGATATTTTTTACGACCGCTCCGAATGTCCTGTCTATATCCTGTTTGGCGAAACTCATGCCATTTTGGCCAAGTGAGACAAAGGACAAGCACAAGCACACACACACACACACAGTCATACACCGATGATGATGGGTGGAAAAAACACCCTTGAAAATTTCTAATCTCTTAATGGATGACAATCTGCGTTTTAAATGGTTTGCACGAGTCCCCAGGAAAATGGGAAAAGCACACAGCTCACAAATACCAAAAAAAAAAAAAGGGAAGAAATACAAAAAAAAATAAAATAAAACTAATTCCATCAAGCGTCGCGTCCTGCTTTTGTTTGCCTAATGAAAGAACGCTGTTTGGGCAAGTTTTTAAAGGATTCCTCGCTTTTTTTCCGGCTCTCCTTTGGCATGTGTGTGTGTTTGATCCTTTGTTTGATTTCTGGGAGCGAGCAGGAGAAAATGATTTGGAAAATTGACATAACATGTCAGGGCTAATCACACGGCCCGCTGATTGAATGACTGAGCCACTGACTGGACTGACTGACAAGTCGCTATAACAAAAGGCGGCAATCATAAATCATTGTGTCTATAATCAGTAAATAAATCTTTTTTCCCTGATTTTATTCGCTTCAAATATTTATGATGATGTCTGGAAAATTTGGCTGCAACTAATCAAATTATGTAACTAAAACCTGAAAGGCAAAGGAGAATTAAACACAGACAAAAACGAGAGTTTTATATGTTATATAATTTTAAAAAAGCCTTTTTCTATCATTTTTTATATATATCAAATTTAAAACTCCAATTTTGTATATTCAAAAATTGTCAAATATTTGAAAACAAATTTAATTGCGCCAAAAAGGATGCTAAAAAAAACTAATTGAAAAACGGAGTTTACCTGAAAATGAACAATTCTCTCTTTAATATTTTAAAATAATATAATTCTTATTTCTCTGACATTTTAAAATATTCCTTTACAAAAATACTTACTTTTTCAGTAAAATGAGAGAACCATTCTGTAGTTGAAAGAAATTAACCATTATAGTTTTCCCTTGATTTTCGCTGGGTAAATGTGGAGCTGAGGGTTTCTGTGGGGCTGTGGCCCAATCTCAGACATGCTGGCGACGCAAACATGTCATCAATTTGGTGATGTCGAGGGAGTTCTCAGGATTTCGTGGCAACACAGCAACAGCGCAGCACATCGCCTGGCACTTCAATACCCGCAGGATAATCTTGAATAATAAAGGACAGGCTCGCCACAACAGGCACACCTTAGAAGCAGGCGCACACACACATACGAAGGCTTACTCACACACTCTTGGTAAATTCTCATAGTGGAAATTAGAAAGTTTTGAAGTATTTTGTTCAAGATTTTATATGAAATTTTATTTTAATATAAAACTAATTTTAAAAATTAATATACCAAATTTTAAACTCTGCGAATATTAATTTTTACAATTTTTAAGTTTTAATATTTTACCTAATATGAAAAAAATATTTTAAAAAATTTTAGAAACACTGAAATTGAATTAAATGAATTTGTTTAGCACTTAAAAATCCACTTGTTGGTTCATTGATAAACAAATCGGAACAATTTGTTTGCTTTCCGTGCTTTTGAGGCCCTAAAAAGTTGATTTAAAATGCACAGACACAGATAGAGATAGCACACACGCAATCAACAAACATACAGCCATAGATACTGCACTGAAAAAAATATTAAGACATACATAAAGTATTTTATATCTAACATTTTCGTTTGCATTATTATAAACTTATGAATGGGAGTATAAAAACTAAGCGGCTGAGGGCTTAAGATAAATTTTAATTAAATAATCTAAAGCCTCTGCTTACAATAAAAAGAATACCTTCGTACCCAAATATTTTTCTCTGTGCAGCCATGTTGCTTCTACACGATTGTAATGCCATTTTGTGTGTCGACGCATCGCGAGCGCCATTTGAATATTTTACAAAGCAAAGTCCGGGAGATTCCAACCAGACCAGGGGTAAATCAAATCCCTGGATCGTCTAGCTTTACTTGCCACCTTTCCCACCCACCCACTGGGTGCCACTGTTTTGGTTGCTTTTTAATTATAGCTTTTAAATGCCGAACCATCTAACGTGTATTTTATTTATTTCACAGCTACGGGCTGTGCCCTCATCAGACAATCAGACAATGTGCCGGAAAAACGCGCCATGTTGTGGTGTAGAGGGATATATGGTAGGGAAAATCCCGGCCACCCCTCCCGCTGGCTCCTGGCAAACTTCCGTTTTCCCTTACCCTCTATATCCCAGCTCTCCTCTATCCATCTGAGAGTCTGTGTGGAAAGCGCTAAAATTACTCGGGCGCTTTTAATTTGATATGCAAATACAGCAAAAAACGAAAGCAAAGGCGGCGCAAAAGGCTGTGATGATGGAAATGTGAAAAGTGAAAAGCAGATGGGACACCACCCCTCCACCTCTTTGGTGGATCTGCTGCTGCTGCTGCTGCTGTGAAACACGTTTGTCTATTTGCAGTTCAAAGTCTCAAATGAAGTGCGGTGCGAGGATATCAAACGGAGAATAGTGGGGGTTAGTGTTGGGTTAAAGTGGGGTTAGACAGGAGTAGGGGTTAACAAGGGGCCAGGGTTAGCGAAAAAGGGTTAAAGTGAAGGGCTAGTGGGGGGTTAAAGCCAGGTAGGGGACGTGGCTTATGGTTATCAACTGTATAGGGGGAAAAGTGATTGGTTTCTAAGGTAGCACTAACTTTTACAAGGTTAAAAAATTAACCAAGATTTTTTATAAGTATTTTTTATATATTTTAAACCTATTTATATATTTTAAAGATTATTTTATTAAAAATAATTTAATATTAAATAATTAAACATTAATTAAGCTAGATTTCCATGAAAGAATCGTAGATAAAATAACACAAAAAAAGGGATTACTTCATCATTTTCTAAATTAAAAAAATACAATTTTATACCCTTCTAACCCACCTTTTCCCCCAGTGTGGGCCATCATAACCGGAACTCCTGGCTGCGACAGCGCCTGCCAGCACTTTTTATGATGTGGCTAAGTTTTCGAGGATAGTTCTGATGGCCTGGATCAAAGCGGTGGGTAGGTAGGTAGTATAGTTTGCTGGGTGTCCAAAGAGGAAACAGGAGCAGCAGGGAGCAGGGAGTGGGAACAGGATAACGAGGGAGATTGGCATACGATGTCATTGCCATGGCAATTAAAAATGGCGGGCTTTAACTATCACATAATCTGTTGATAGTCGCCCAAGACACTAGAGATTGTTCTCGACAGGTCGCTGGAAAATTTGGCAGGGCGACGAGGAAAACCCATCGCAAGAAAGACCATAAAAGTGAAAAGCAAGAGAAAAGAGAAATCCGTTTCGGGAAGCTGTGGAATATTTATAAAAGAATGAATGGCAAATGAGCATAGACTATGGTGGTGATACAGATAAGAATGGAAAACTAAGTGGAAAACTGAAAATAAAAATCCCACAAAGGGAAAAATTAAGCAGCAAAAAATTTAGGATAAAAACTAAGAGAATATAAGAGAGATAGTGAAGAAGAGAAATTTTATATAATAAAAAATGCCAAGATTATTATTTTATTTTTTATAAATATATAAAGCCTCAAAAAAACTTCTATTTGCAGAACATGTAGGCATACTTTACGTGTTAAAGTTGTATATTAAATCCACAAAAATTGGAAACCCTTATAAATGTGCAATTTTGGCATTTCCCCTTCATACTTGAATACATTTCTCACCCTGTCATATTTTATTGCTAACCAGTGCAGTCGTTTGATGTGATTCCTTTGAACTACCCGCAGCAGCAGAAGGAAAAAAGTGGGAAACACCTCCCCAAACTGACCAAACACCCCCAGAATGAGCATTGAATAACAATTCACGCCCAAAAAAAATGTAATTTGATACTTTTTTTTCTGCTGACGTAGAAAGCGAGTGCCTGGCATATCTAAGGCCGTGCAGCAAATTAATCGGCACACGTTCGAGGTTCGAGAACTAATCGCTTTATGAATGCGGCTGATGAGGAGCCATGAAAATGACACATCCCCAAAATTAAACAGCCTCCAAGACAGTGCTGACAGCAAAGAAAAAATAGCTACAACAAATTTAAGTTCCTTTAAAATCAGTCTATTTATTTATTATAGTTTAGTTTGTTTAGAAAAAAAATTATTCTGGGCTTAAATTATCACTTAAACGTAGAAATATTGAGTTAAATGCTTAAAAATAATAAAATTTATGAAAATATTAAACTATACAAATCATAAAATATTGATAAACTTTTAATTTAAACTATATTAACCTTTGGAAAATATAGAATGAAGTTGTAAATTATTTCGGAATAATTAATCCACAACAAAATATTTTAAAAATAAACTTTATGACCTGGACTCTCCCCAATTCAACAAATAACTTTATAAATATCCAAATAACTCCACCAAAAAAACAGCTGAATCATCGGCACTGCCTCCATAAGGCACTGCGTCATCATTGCGACGTCATTGCAGGCATAGCCATCCATCGCCGCTCTCAATCGCTGTGCACTCAATCACATGCCGGAAATCAAACGGAGCGGATGTCCGTTGGGTTGCCGATTGCTCAATGGAATAGAGGTGGCTATATATGTATATGTATATGTATAGTCCTGGGTCCTGCTGATGTGGGGTGGCGAAAATGTCCCTGGCCTGTTGCAGTTAACCGCAATGTGAAATCGAAAGTCCGCTGATCAAAACTCAACTACCAGCAATTGTACGTTTGGTTGACAAGTTTCAGGAAATTTATGCAAATCAAAACGTAAATTGATTTTCTCGACTCAAACTAGCAACATTTTGGGCTTTTGGATTTTCAGTTAGAATTAATTTTCAAAGTTTTTAAGGGAAATTTCAATTTAATTTAAGTTTTTAATAGGTTAATAGGCTATATTTTTTGGTGCTTAATATTTTTTTAGAAAAATGTACTTAAAGGTTAAAATACTTATCAAATTTATTTAAAAGTTTAAATTAAAATAATTTAAGTAAATAAATTTTGAAAAATAAGCGTTAAGAGTTCCTCTTTTAATCATCGTTTTAAGCTATTTCATCGCTCTTAAATTCCTTACTTTGAGTTTTTCTTCCTCTTTTTTTCAACATTTTATTACCCATTTTGCCAGACAACATTGCTACTAAATCCGGCGCCAGTTTCCGCATAAACACAAAGCTCAAAAAAGGATGAAATTGAAGAGCCAAAACCAAGGTTGGGGTTGCTCCGAAAGAGGAAACTACACACGTTCCCATTTTACTTGGATATTGATTGTTTCCATGACAGCCAGAGCCCATTTGGTTCGAAATTCATCATCATCAGCATTATATGAGGGAATGCGAGAAATAAGAAGAGATAGCCGATCCCAGACATGGGAAAATATTTTTCAAAAGAGGAAAATATGTTACTAAGAAGGGAGGTTGAGGTGTAAGTATTAAGTATTTAAGTATTATTTTATAAACAACAATTAAAGAATGAAAGGAGATTTTAAAAATATTATTTCCCCTAACATATGATCGTGTTTTCCATATACTTTTCTATAAGTTCAATAATTTTATTTTCACTTCTAATAAACGAAATATTCCTTAGAATGTAATTCGTCACTTAAGTTGCCCTATCTCTTTTCTTTTTAAATTTTAGAATCCTGTTTATCGAAAATCAAATATATTTTTAATACAACCCTTAAACCCTTCCTCCCCTAAAGCATTCCTTGGCCCCTTCTACAAGCTTACACTTAAAGACACGAGTCGAAAATAAAGGTCGTAAAATATCTTCGTTTTTTTTCCTTGCTGGTGACATCAACTAGGATTGTATTGGAGTCCTTGAGTAGGGTGTGGGCTTGGTTGGGTCTCCCCTGTAAGGGTTGACATTTGGAGCTTCTACGACTGACTGTCTGGTGTATAGTTTCCTTCTTTTTCCACGCTTGTTTTTTTTTTTATTGTTTATACGTTCTCGATAACGCAGACGGAAATTGCCAGAGCCCCCCCAGCCCTTCTCCACCTTTCGCCACTTGTCTTCTCCTATTGTATTTCCTTCCAGAGGGGCAAAGGCAACCAAAAACGAATTAAAAAACTGAAAGGCAGACACCCGGGGACAGGGAAATCGAGACAAACAAAATGCGTGAAATGCCTGTACACATAGCGAGTAGAATACCAGCATAGCACAAAGATCCACACATGGGATATAGTTTACTGCTTGTCCTGGTCATTTTTAATTTGAATGTGAAAGAAGAAACATTGAATTAGTTTTTTTTTTATGGGCTTACAGGGGTTTGGGCTTAACGCTCTGATTGAAATTGGTGGACAAGAAAAGGCATTTTTTGTCGAACTTTTGGCCATAAAAAAGTATATGTATATGGAAAGCGGTTTTTATGGCTGAGAAAATTTGCAAAGAAATGGAAATGTCTGGGGAATTAAGTTAAACTAAAATGTAATGTTTATCTTTATAAAAGATGAAATTTGTTGAAAATTAAATAAAATGCTGCATAGCAACATATATATAAATATATATATGATATTCTTCTTAAATCTTTTATTTTCTCTTTGAAATATATTTTCTGAATTTTTTCTGTACTAAAACCCTTTCTTTTTACTCCCAATCCCACCTTAATGCGCCATAGTTCGCATGCTTAGCAACACCACATTTTCTGCTAACGCCCATTAGACACGCCCCCCTGTATTTTGTTGGGAGGACCAAAAGGAAAACAGGGAAATGCCCTGCCATAACGCTAATTACGCATTTTGTAACCATTTCCAAACACACCAAGCACACGGAGATACTGAGGGCCGGCACGGCGATGTAGAGATGGATGGCAGACACATGACTCACCGCAGGAAAACCCACCCATCCTGCAGCCCAAAAGGCTGCACCAAAAATTGTCAGAGTGGAAAAATAGGCTGGGAAGATGCACTAAAAGAAAATTTAAAAGAAAAAATACAATTCCCTTAGCTTTCTATTTTTATTAATTTACAAGTAACCCTTCACTTTAGCTTCTTGTTTTAAAATGCTTCAAGACTTATTTTACTATATTTTACTTTATCAACTATATATTTCTTTCAGTGCCGCATCTGCAGAGTAAAACTCTTTACACAAAACAGACGACAGGCGACAGACAACGATGACGATGGGTGGTAGAATGGGCATGGGCATGGGCGATAGCGCTAAGGCTGGCGACTTTGTAACATGAAAATCGCCACGGCAACGGCGACAAACGCAACATCACGTGCCCCAAAAACTGCCTGCCACCCACCTTCATCTACCGAAATTGTCCCCGGGCACCTGTCTTTCCCCCCGGCTTACCTGACTTTATAGCCTGCGCAACAAATTTCCAGCCAGCAAAGGCAGACTGCGAGGCGAGAAGACAGGGAGTCGGAGTCTGGTTCCTCTAGAAGTTTGCAGGATCACAACAGGGTTGGAAAATATTTAGATATATTTTATAAAGTAAAATTAAATATATAATAGAAATATAATTATTTTAGATGAAATTTTGCAATGTAAAATATTCTCAGACTTGGCCATAAATAGCTTATATCTTTTATATCTTTCATAAAATAATTGCTAAGTTTATTATTTTATTTGTATTAATTTAATTTTATTTTAATTTTTTATTTATTTTCCATTATGTAAATATTTGAATTTTTGCTTCCTAATTTCCATCCCTGATACAAATTTCTCTCTTTCTTTTTTTTTGGCTTAGAAGTCTAGTCCGTCTAAGCTGATGCCACCGTTTGCCATTTTCCAAGCGAATGCGAAACCAAATTCCAGTCGAGGTGGCGTGGCACAAAAAACACGCAACGCATCCTGACACATTCCCCCGGGCACTCTCCTAGAACCCCCTGCTCCCTGCCCATTGGTGCTGGGCAATCGAAAGTATTTTTTAAGATTTAAAAATGTCTCGCAGCTTGCGCAGGCATTGAGAACTAAAAGAAGTCGCGAAAGGGGACAGGGTCCACTTTGTGGCACATTGGTGTGACTTTACCAGTTGGTTTTTTTTAACACCATCCCCAAAAAGGATCCTAACAGTACACAAAAAATAATTTATAAGAGGAAATTAGCCTCTTAAAAAATATTTTTTTAATCTGAGAAACTTAAACTCTTTTGATAATATATATTTTTAGCTTACTTAAAAAATTATCCAATAATGACTAATAAAATATTATTTACCCATATTTCTTTAAGTGTAGTCACGCTTCGGAACAGCGCCCGCACAGTTGAATGTAGTGTAATTGAAAAATTCTACCAAAGTCAAGTCCAAAGTGAGAGTGACAGGCCGAAGGGGGGCAGAGCCGAGACTTCTCCAAAACTTACGCTGCAGAAAATTCGCAAATATATAAAGGAAAAGAGGAGGCTGCTCGATGGGAGGGTAATGTGGGGATGTAACCCAAGTTGCAGCTTTGGTGGCAAACAATTTCTATTTCATGGCACATTATTTTGTGGCTTTTGTTTCGACTGCGAATGGAAGAAGTTGCCAAAAAGTGGAAACGAATACGCATATGAGTTGGTCTCTGAATAGTTAAGGATAAGATGATGTGCCACCAAAAAAAAGGATATATTTTAATGATTTAAAATAAGATGTTAAATGGGTAAGTTCACTAAAATATGAGCTTTGATCTACCTTTTTATATTGAAAGGGGAGAGACCTTTCATCACGTCAATAATTTTCTTCAACAAAATTAAGTTCTTTTATATAAGACATGGCCTCCAAATAAATAATATGAATATTTTTAAATGGATAGAATTCTAACGAATCTAGAATTTTAAATAAATCATCTTCAAAACATTTCATAATCTTAAAATAATCTCAAAAATGTAATTACTCTTCGGTAAAACTGCATGATTATTTTTTTACAAAATTTCCCTTCTTATCGATCGAAAACTTTTATTTATTAAAACGTTTTCTTTTATTTAAACAAACCCACATTTTTCTGACTGCATTGATCTCAACTCCATCTCGTTTTTGGGAAAACCCACAGAAAGTTGCAAAGGTTTTCTGGCTTGCTCCCGAAACCTTGAGTGCTCAACTATTCCCAGCCATTGTCTCCATTGATTGATTGCGGGTCATGTGTACTTTGCGGGCGAAGGAATCCTTCGTGGTTTTTGCTGCATCTTTCAGTGGCTTTAAATTTTATATGGCACGGTGCACGAAGTGTATGTACTACTATATAACATCTCTCAACGCTTCAAGATCCCCTTGTCCCGCAACCCGGAGCAATTCATTTCATTAAAGCAACACAATGGCCGCCTTTTGTAAAATGTTGCCGCAAACCACAAACTGCAAATGAGAGGGCGGGGAGGGGGATGCCAAAGCCAGAAAAAGGAGGAAAATTACAGAGAGAGAAAATTGTGGAATTTGAAGAAACAGGGTAGGACAAGGACTTATTACAAGAAATAATAACAGGAAAATGATTTTGGATCGGGAAAAAAATCTTTCAAAATTTAAAATAAGTTAATATCGAAGTGAAAATCGATATATTTAAAAATAAACTTATCGATAAATACTTAAATACATAAAAAAATTATCGATCAGCACACAAGATTTGTTTTCGTTTAATGAAAGCTTTTCAAACCTCCTGCCATAAGTTCTATTACTTTCTAAACTTAATCTATAAAATCCCAAAATTTTTCTCACCCTTTCTCCCTGTGCATAATCTGCACGTTCAAGCCTATGAGCTCATCCTGAGTCCTTCTTCCTTGCAACGTAGCGTAGAGAGAAGGCTCGAGGCCTTGAAGTGCGCCAATGCTGACGGCGTGATGTGCGTGCGCTTTCTTTATTATGCTTCAAGGGGCTTCCCCGTCAGCTTTTCGCCCTCGTTCCCCCTCTCCCACCCTCCCCCCGCCCACTTTTTTCCCACTCATCATGTGCACTTTTCTGTGAGCTAATATACCCAAGGACCGGAGTGAAGCCAGCGATGACTGCAATGCGGCCCAACTTTGTCTACGTAAATCCCTTTTGTCGCATTAACTGCTAACTTTTTCTCCCGTTTTCCAGTTTCCCCCCCTTCGCTTTTTCTCTGCCAAGCGACAAACTTTGTTAACAACTCTACGGGAAAAAAAAGATAGAGTGGAAAACTCAGGTAGGGCTTTCCAGGCATGATCTCTCAGTCTCTTCCCTCTTCACTTCATTGGGAGATGAGTTGCGTTGAGATTTCCGCGTGCCCTCAAACATGCATTTTGTCAAATCAAAAATTTTATGGTTTTATCACATTGTTGCCAAGGACGCCAAAGAAAGAAAACAGTCTCGAGTGCAGTTTTTATGGCGTTAACTAAGTGGACAACTGGGTGAGGGTATACCAGAAACCTGATTCCAGGAAACAAAAGAAAGTCCTGAAATTAGTCTGAAGATTTTGAAGTGGTTCTCAAGTTTTGGTTTCTCGATTTTCCATCTTAATCCTTTATTAATTAAATTTTATTTAACTTAAAATTATAATGAAAACATCTTATAGTGTAGCTCTAGAGTCTGCTTTCTGTGAAGTACAATTACCCTTATTTTACTCTTTGGTTTATGGTTGCTGCCTTGACAACGTTGGCTCGATGCTTTCTTAAATGGCAACTAATTTGCCAGCGCAATTTGCTTTTTATAACTAAATTCGCATTTCGGCTTTACCCCCGGGATGGATGCTGGCTGGAAGGATTCATCTTCGCTGGCGTCTTCGAACCAACTCGACAATGACAGAGCAATTATGCGAGAAAGCCGTAAAGCTACCAGGGAATCCTTCTGCCAACTACCAAAAGTTACGACAGACAGTCAAAAGTGGCAGCAGCAGCAGCAGCAGGGAGTTGCGTTGTTGCTCCTCATTTTGGCCACGTTTTCACTGCTTATCTGTGAGCATTTATCAAAAATCGTCGTCGTTCCGTTGTTGTTAATTGCAAGAGACAATAGTGCGGCAAATGAATTTGTACAAGGGATAATTGTAGCCTCGCAGTTGGCAATGCGTTTAATTTTGTGCAAATAGAGAGAAAAACATTTCCCACTCCCCAGACTCTGGAGAGTTTTCCTCTGCCGCCTTTCAGCTGTCTAAGCAAATGTCATGAACTCGTCCTCCTCGTCGTCGTCGTCGTCGTGGCGCTCATATTTCAGAAAAAGGGGCGCATAAATTTATGCGAAATCTATTAGCAAAAGAGCAACCCTTTTCAGCGACGTCCACGGATCCGGCATCCCCCAACCCGCAACCCTTGCCCCCTCTGGGCAAGAGACCGGCTAAAAGTCCGGGATCCCAGACAGCGGATGATGTTTGCTGGCCTTTTTTTCCAACTGCCTCTGTGCGGGGGCACAGATGGATTTCATTTCATTTTGTTTCATTTCCATTTGTAAGTGAAACTTAAATTAACTTTTCATATTTCGCATTCTGTATGAATTTAAATGAAAGACGGGCAGCAAAGGCCTGGGTCCCGGGACCTTCAAAAAGCAAAATATAGGAGCTTTTGGCATCTTGATGGGCTCGGGAAAAGGGTTGGATTTTATTAGACTGGAAACTATTCTATAAGATATGGAAGTGCTTAGGAAATATTATAAATATATGTTAAATATGTTATATTTTTGGAATATATAATTATACAAAAGTTTATTAGAAATAATTTATTAATTATACGAAGAGTTTAAGCTGTGTGAATATTTGTTTTTATCTTAGTCGCACATATTTGTATTATTAGTTAATGATAAAATAATTTTTTTGATAAGCGATTAAAATATAAATTCATTAATTACAAAAATGCCACAAATAAAAATTCCTAAATGCCGAATAATATAATTAAACACTTAAAACCTGAAAATATATCACCTTCCCATGCAAAATAATTAATAATAAATACATTACACCCAACTAAACCCACATAAACTAAAATTTAAATATAAACAAACAATTTCATTATTATTTCCAGCATTTATTTATGCATAAATATAATTACACCGTAAACAAAAGCCGCCTAATTTCTTTGTTATTCAATGTAAATACATTTATTGACCCCAATTTTCTAGGCCTACACACAAATTGATGACAATTGGCGAGATAGCTTGGTTTGGTAACAAAAGGAAAAATGAATTCCAAATCATATTAGAGGACAACGGCAACATAAATTTTAGATATGTATCACCTTACGTTCGGTACTTCATCTTCAATCCCCTCCCGCAAAAAAAAAAAACGCCATCTAATTTCGTACAAAGGTCATGACAGCATATAGGACCCATATATTATGTCTGGTAATTGAAAAAAATCGGCCTGTATTTTATTTTGTTTTGGTGCCAAGGTCCCCACCACTCGTCTTAGCAATTGCCGGAAAGTTGGCAGTGATTTTCCAGTCTGGGCTACCCCGCTACCTCCCTACCTCTCTCTTGCTTTGCCAGCGTCGCCAAAGTCCGAGGACGAGGACGAGGACGTAGAATGCCATTGGAACTGAAACCCCAGCCTCAAACTAAGCCCATACACACATTTACAGTTGATATTAAAAAAATAGTTCTTAGGGCTTAATTTTGGCAAAGAAATTAAAGTAAAATTAAAATTAAATAAAGATAAATATAGATATATTTTTTAAAATTTTTTGATACATTTTATGGCATTGTAAAAATATAAGAATTCATTAAAAGGGCATTAACCTCCTTAGAAAATATTCTAAAATAAAACTTGATGGATATTTCTTTGATTGATTTTCAAAAATATTTCCTTACAAGACCGTGTCCTATTACTTTCCCAAAAATCTAAGCAATAATATTGTTTGTTAACTAAATATCTATCCTATACCTAAATATATATATTTTATTTGTTTTCCCCTTAAAAACCTTTATGTATTTCTTAGTTCTCAGCTGTTTAAGATAGCCTTTCCTTAATTCTACATAAGTATCTTGCAGAATCTACTCGTTCATTTTAACTTTACAAGGAAATATATCTATATTTTACCTACATAAATATATATACACTTTTTTTCCTGGAAAATCCTTTATCTATTTTCTTGACCCCTGCTGTAAAGTCTCATCTCATTTGTTCGTTACCGCCAACGCGACGCCAAACAACATTTCAATTGTTGTATAATGATGTACACAGTACGGCCATCCAGCGAGCATACGATAATAAAAATTGTTGTTCTTTTCAAAGCTTATTGTTGTTTTATATATTTTTTTCTTGTTTTTGGGGTGAAAATGGAGTTAGAGGAAAAATAGGGAGAGAGAGAGGGGGAGGTGGGTGGGGTCATACACACACAAGCACACACAATGGCGGGACACTCGTAAATAAATCGTGTCAGTGGGTAACAAAAATTCATTCATTTCATATTTGGCTTTATTTTACAACATATCCCATTTTGGACTGGAATGGGGGATTCCCTCTTAACCCCCACCCCGTTCCGCGTTCTTATTTCTTAGCAGCAGAAAATGTTAGTAAGCCACATTTACTGTTATTTTTGTTGGCGAACAAAATATTTTTGGCTCGACAGGAAGCCAAATAATAATAAAAAATATATATGTATATATATATATATAGAAACATGTTACAAGAAAGAAGTGTTAACCATGAAGGAAGCGAGGTTATAAGAACAATGAATATCCTATTTTAAATTATAAACAAAGAGGAGAAATATTAATAAAATATTAAAAAGCTATTGTTAATTTAATTTTTCAATCTAAAAGTAATTTTAGAACCATAAATTACCTTAAGAAAAGTTTGCAAAATAGTTCTTAAAAACTGTAACTTGTAACTTGTATTAAAAATTACCGTAGGTTCTATAGAGTTCCCTAATATTAAAGGGTATTTCTTTAACATACAATGAACAAACATCCTTATAAACATATATGTTTTGCTTGTACATTTGTGTGCGTGACTGTGCACATTTTTATATGTGTGAGCGGCGAAAACATAAAAGTCAAAACTAAAGGGCAACGACAGCCAACAGCCGCTCGCCTTGCCAGAGTAGCCACAGTGGTCAGGATGAAAAATCAACAAAAAAAAAACTGCAGTTCCAATTAGCAAAAGACAACTCTGGCCGAAACAGGGTTGCTACCGATAGAAAATGTAGCCAAAGGAGACGTGACTGTACCCAAAGTCAAAGTACAGTCAAATCGCCAGCCTAAAAGCCTCATTTTCAGCCCGGAGTCAATTTCCTTGCCCACTGTGCTCCATATATTTTTGCTCGGTTGTGTCGGTGCTATATATTTTTTTGGAATATACAGATATATACGCGAGTTTGTGTGTTGGTTTTTGTTGCTTTTTTGATAAATGGTGTGCTCTTTTATCATGTTGCTCCTGAGCTTTGGTTCGCTTTTCGCGCTCGCCTCTCGCCAGTGGAAAGATAAAATACGTTTTTCATTTCGCTGCAGTTCCTAACTTCCCCACACACACCCCAAAACATATCTCTGCCCTGCTTCCAACCCAAAAAATTTTGTTGGCTTGATTTTGGCGCTGGTTGTGTTGATTTTTTAGCCCCGGCTGTGTTTCGTACACTTGCCTGCGATTTTTTTCTTATTTTCTGCAGCGAAGCGCAACTGAAACAAAAGCTATATGATGGAATACTGGGTTTAAGTGCCACGACTATGGGATACCTGGTGGTAGCAGTTGGAATTCTAGAAGATTATGATTAATTTTAAAACTTAAAAATACAAATCTTAAACAATTTTAAGATATATTTCAGGGACAAATAGACAAACATTCCCCTAAAATGTTCCTTTAAATCAATCAAATTTCACAAAAATACAACAAAATAATAAAAAATTCAACTTTTTAAACAAATAATTCAGTGGGAGAAGAGTATTTTTTTTTTAATATTATTTAATAATATTTATTAAATATTTTAAATAATATTTACTAGATTTTCCCTGAAATTTTTATCTTAATCAATCAAATAATCAAATAAAAATAATAAACAAAAATACTTTACTAATGAAAATTTAAGGAGCTTTTTATTTTTTCTTTTAAAACTATTTAATAAATATGTTAAAATACATTTTAAAATTAAAATCAGGAACCATTAATTATTATCTTTATTTCAAAAAAACACAAGAGTATGCCCTTTTTCTCTCCGAAAAAACCAACGGTATTAAAAGTAGAGAAAATATTATTTTCGGTATTTTGTGATTGCCTCCGTCCGTTGTTCCTGTTGCTCCTGCTGCTGCATACCCCCTGCCATACCCCCAATTTTCCATTTCCTCCTATATTATCCTGGCAGACACAAATCCTATGTAGACATTGGACATGACAATCTTTTGCCTCAGTTGCTCCGACTCACTGCCTCTGGCTTATGGTTTTGTTTTACTACTTAGTTAATCAGCTAATTTAAAGTTTCTCCTCATGTGTGCACGAGTGTGTGTGGGTTTTTTGTTTGCTTTTCTTGTCCTCCATTTTGTTTTTTTGTGGCTTGTCAAGTTACAAATTGAATTATTTTCTTTACTTCCTTCTTATTTCTTGGCCGGAAATGTTGCACAAATTGAATGGTTTTTTTCATATTCTTGGGATGAATTTTGATTGGAATTTCATACATAATTATGGATCGGATTTCTTGGGCATACTCTTTCAACCCCAAATTGTGATTGAGGTTTTGCGAAGAGCAGGAAAAAGTCAGGGAATATATTTCTAAGGGTGAATTTAATATTTGTGCATACAAAATAAACCTAAGTTTTTGAAGGTACATTTTAAATTAAATTTTAATTTTCCCAAATTTAAATTGAAATGGTTCAATCATCTCCTTGTAATCCCACAATTAAATCAAATTAAAAATTAACAAATTTCCTTTACTAATTACTTTCTAATTTGTTTGGCAATTAAAACTCCTTTAACTTAGTTTAACAGTCTGGAGAGCACAGAGATCTCAATCAAAAATACATTACAAAAGTTGTCTATCCTTGTAGAGAAACCCAAACCATATCCTTTTTTAACCCCAACTACCTGGACATAATTTTGAATTATGTTTATTATGTTTGCCGCAAAAAGTTGCTTCGCATTTTCTTTTTTTGTAACCAAGAAAACGACCAAGAAGAGGTGGCGAAAGAGCATTCAACATTCCCACAGTCTAGACAACTTGTTTATGGTTAAGTTGCGTGCAGATCCCGCCCACTATAGGACCCTGATTCAGCCCCATTCAAGGAACAATGCGCTTTGACTGCGCCCTTGCAGCAAATTTATAACTATACCCCTGGACTTTCTTCTCATCTTTTTTGTTGTTGTATACACATTTTTATTAAAAACGTGGGAGAAGCAGCAAAAAAAAAATGGAAACAGTCAACCAAATGGCTAAAAGCTAAAAGGCAAAGTAAGCCACAAAGTAGAAAAGTAAAATGCCAACTTCTTCCGCTCCTTCTACGGGCAAAGAAGTCGTGCAGCGGAGTTTAAGTGGCAAACTGAGCCGGGCCAAGAACAGGGCTAAGAGCTGGAGCTGGCGGTGGAGCTCTGGAGGACCGAAGAAGCTATATATTTTGCATACGTATTTGCGTTGCGAAATATTTTCATTTTATATTGCTAGCTGGCTTTTGTTGTGCAATTTATTTAGCATGAATTGTTTTCTTTCCCTGGCCCTCAGTTCCTCGACTCCGACTCTGACTCCGACTCTGGCTTTGGCTCTGTTTCTCCTTCTGTTTCTGGCGATGACTTCTGCGTTTTGTGACAAATTAAGTTGGCAGCAAATAAGATATTTTTATAGGTGCTTCAGGATATATTTTTTTGCCAGAGTGGGTATAGTAGTTTCAATGGGGATTTTATAGAAGGAAGTAGGTATTAGCTGCAATGGAATAATAAAGAAAAATAGTTATTTTTTTACTATTTTAAATATTTAATAAATTAATATATATCTATAGAAAAGTTACTTCAATATTTTTTATAAAATTCCTAAGAGTTTTATTAATTTTGATACTTGAGAGTATACAAACTTAGGGTTTCCAAAGTCAGCTTACCTTATTGTTTTAATTTTAAATCCTTCAATATAAATTCTCTTAAATATGTAACCTTAAGTTCCAACCATAACCCTCAAGTAACCCTTAGAATATATGAAAAAACCTGCCCGTCAAAACAAATATTCTTCTTTTTCTTAACTTTTATTCATTTTATGAGTCTTGCAATCTCTGCCAAAGTTTGCACAAATTAGAAATAAATTTTTATTCTCTCAGAAAAGAACCTGAGAGAACATTTTAATCAAATTTGGCAAAAAAGTGTTTCTAAATTGGCAGACATATGCGAAGAGACATGGCATCCCCGAGGCCTCTTTCCTTCAAATTTTTAGCCCTCTTCTCACCCTCACCCTTAATTTTTCCCGTCATATTTTTTACCCACTGCTCACATGTCGTAATTTGCACCAAGCCAATTTGCGTTTTGCCTTTGAACTTGGTTCCAAAAAATTGCTTAACCCCTACATGGCTGAAGATTCACCCTCCCCCAAAAAGAAAATTTGGTGCGCTGTCTGTGAGAAAAATGATAAGATGACAGGGCCATGAAGAAGGCAAGTGCAGGACGTAAAAAAAATATGGCAGCTCATTTTTTAATATTTTTTTTTTTACTTTTCGGGACACAGACAGTTGGCAAACAGAAGCTGCATAGATAGAGCGTTTGGCGAGAAGACGACGACGACGACGCGGCACCTGTACATTTTTCGTCCGCCGACCAGGAGAACTAAATAAAAATTCAGTGCCTGGAAATGGAGGTGGGCCAAGGGAATCCCGCCGAGTTTATATGTATTTTTGTGAGTCTGCTGCGACACGTAGCCTTTGACATTGGCCCCGCTAATGAGCGAGCACTTTGACAAACTGCCACCCGGCACTTGCCACTTGGCACTGAACTTGGGGCAATCGAAGGGTAGAAGGAGTAATGATACTAGGAAAAAATTAAAGCAATTATAAAAGGCTTTTTTCATATTTCCAAAGAATATTTAAGAGTTAAAGTACGGTTAAAATTTTAACCATTTCCAAACTTATAAAAAACCAAAAGTAATCAATTACTCTACTTATTGATTCATCTGAATAGCTAATAGAGACCTACTATATATATTTTTTACACAATTAAAAAACTTCAACACAAGCTGTCACGAAAATTCGGCGAAAAGTAAACGCAAAACCTATCGAAAACCAATTTAAAACCCCTTCCAATTAAGCCTGGGAAATGCATAAATAATTACCGGACAGCTGTCCGCCGAATGAGAGAAATCAAACCGAAAATCGAGGGAAAACTTTAGACCCATAATTGAAGGGTTAAAGATAGACCCAAAAGAGGGATAGCCCTGGCTTAACCCATTAAAGAGGTTTGCGGGATTTGCCAATGACGATGATGATGGGTAAAGTAATTCGGTGAGGGCATCAAAAATTAATGCAAAAATAAATAATAAAATAATACACCGTTAAATAATCCGAAAACCAACACCATTAATAAACCGAGCGACAGGACAGCCAGCGCAGGACGAAAAACAAAAAAAAAAAAAACGAGGAATGAAGAACGAAGGACTCGCTGGCGCACAATGAAATATTGGCAAATAAAACGATTTTGACGCTGAATTTTAAAACAAGTGGCACGTAGCGGCGAGTCCTGCTGGCAGGACCAGCAGCAACCACCCCCCAAACGCCTTCCTAGAATAGACTCAAATTCAAAATCGCATTTATTATACTTACATTCCAAGTTTTCCGCCCTGCCTGCGTACGTTTGTCAAATATTTATTCTCTGGATTGGATCGCTGGATTTACTTATTAGCATGCGCATGCCGCCGCAGCCCCCAAAAAAGGTCCTTTGGCCAGCCCCCTCGTCCGCCTCCTTTGGCTAACGAGAATGCCAACAACAGCGAGGCCACTCTCGGACTCCGGTTCGGCGCAGGAAACGGGAAATAGGCTAAAGAGCACGTGAAAGGCAGCCGGGACATACCTGAAGTGTCGCGCTCGAGTGTCCTCCAGGCAACTTGTCAATCGTCCTTGCCGCGAGACTCGAGACTCGCACACTAACCGAAATCAATTGCGGACGGACGGTTCTAAAGGAGCCAAAGCTGAAGCCAAAGCAGGGATATCTGCTGAACAGAGGGGGGTAGGAGGAGGAGCAGGAGGAGGTGGAGGAAAAATTACCAATTAGGTAAAATGGCAAAATGAGTGAGTGTCGAGCGGGAAAGAGAAAGAAATGTGAGACCAGCAGCGGGCTGGGTGGAAAAATCCCCAAAGCAGGAGCTGCGGCGAAACCAGGACCTGCAGGAAAAGTAGGAAGAACAATCCAAACCTGAACACTGAAAATAATGGATAATAATTTGGTATTAAGAGGAAGTTCTTACTAAATTATTACAAGAGTCTTGCAAAGAATAGGATATATTTTTAATTTATTTTAAAGAATTTTTAGAACTTACGTTCTTAGGTTTTTATGTTTTTTGATTTGTTAAGTAAATTAAACTTATACAAAGTACTTAAAGTACTTTAAATCCTTAAAATACTTCAGAATACTTTGTAAAATATTTTAAAGTGATTTTAAAATATTTCATAATACTTCAAAAATATTTAAAGTACTTAAAAATATATTAAACTACTTCTAATAACTAATAAAAAATCACATAGTTAAAAATTTTTTAATTAAATACATTTTAGCATTTTTTAAATCTTAATTTTTTCAGTGTCAAATAGGGAGTAGCTTGAGCATTAGACCCGCAGCAGGATGACTTCAAAACTGGTGTCGGTATTGCCGCCATTTCAGCAGCATTTCCCCCCCTCTGTCAGCCAACCCCCTTGGACCCGAGTTACAGCCAGTCGATGCTTATTTAATTATGGAACCATCTGTGCGCGTTTTCCAAGGGCGCTTTGATTTTACGCTTTTTTGAGCATTTTTTTGCTTTTGTGCGACGCCTGCTCCTGCACCCGGTATCCTCCTACCGGACTGGCTATATCTCCGCCTTTCTTTAGGGACAAAGTGAGGGGGATGATGGTGAGCGAATTTTGCATCGCGATTTTCTTATTCGTGTTTGGTTCGTTAATTTCATTGTTTTTCGCATAATGTGCGTTTGGGAAATTATACTGAAGGAAGCAGAAATGGAAAAGGAAATATTAAAATATTGAAATTTAATAAATATAATTTTAGAATTTTTGAACAGAGAGATTTATGGGAGTTTTGAAATACTAAAATACCTGCTTAAAATTTTTAGAAATTAGAAATGATAAAATATTAAAAGTTTAAAATATTTAAAACACTTTAAAATAAACGGCTTATATAGAAAGAAAATTTAAATAATTTTATAAATAAACTAAAATATTTTAAATTGAATTTTTTTGATATTTCAATATATATGTAAATCTATAGTAAACTCGGCTTAATATGTATTTTTTTACATTAATTCTACATTCCAAAAAAATATAAATATATTTATTCAAATTTTAAAATTATTTTTTGAACCTCAAAACTTCCTAAATAAAACCTTTATTGTTATTAAATATTTAAGATCTCAACCATGATTTTAGTTACCTTTTCCTTAATCTTAATTAATCCAAATATCCCTTTTGCAGAAATTCCCTGTCATCGGAGTCAGTTCGGAGCTCAATTAAAGCTGTAAGCCCGACCTAAACTCACTTTCAGATCCGTTCAATTACGCTTTGGCAAACACTCGGCAGACGCCATCTTCTCTTTTATTTATACGGATACGGATACGGTTACGGGCAACGGTACGGGTGTGTATATAAATAGTACAAAAATAACGTTAACGCAGCAACTTTTCAATTTATTTTCCAATCTGACCCCTCCACCACCATTCGCAGCCACTGTCCATGTCCCATTCATCAATGTCCCCGAAAGAAAAACACACACACACAGTATGAAAAAAATACACAAAAACTTCAGCGATTAACGTTTTAAAATTTACCAAAAGAAAAGGAGAGAGGGAGGGGTGAATGAAAATTCACCAAAAACGAGAGGCGACAGGCAAATTAAATTTACCAACTGACACCTCAATTGAATTTTGGTACCGGTCTTAGGCATATTTTGATATGTGCCAAGACAAATTCAATTTTACCTTGATTGACACAATGGCTAAGGTAATTCTCAATCAAACGTCAATCAACGGCGCTTAAGTCGCTCGTGATTGCCAAAGGAATTCTGAATACTACATATATAAAAAAAAGAGAAAAAAGAGATCCAAAGAAACCCCAAAATTTAACTAACCAAAAATGCCTGCTGTGGTAATTTGTTAAAGCGGTTTTCCAGCGGATATCACGTGCGCATCCACATCGTTTCAAGACGATTTGACACGTTGATTGATCCGCTCATTGACGCAAAAAATGGGAAAGCCAACGTAGGTCCCGGTCCCTTCGTGCCACCCACTTGGCTGCTTTTGCATGTGAGTACGAGTACCCAGGAATTCCTTAGACATTAAACAAAGTAACAACTTCATGGGCGGCGATGCGCTGTCATTAGTAGGAAGGAAACGCCCTCCTCGGGGAGCGCCAAAATGTCTGGGGAGGAGTTTTCCGCAACAACAACAACAACAAGCACAAAATGATTATGAAAAATTTGCTGTAAAAAAGTCGCGTCATGTGCAAAATTATTGGGTAATTAACGTGACACAGACACAACGGCAACGACAAAGCACAGACGATGACTATAAAAACATTTTCAAGTCGAGGAAGATAAGCCACGATAAGTTGCTGGATGGATGGGATGGGATGGATGGACTTGGTAGGTATGAGATGCATGTCCGGATAATTTATAGATAAAGAAAATGGAAAACTTTGCATGGCAAATGGCAGTCTCAGCTTAAAACCCATAAATTCTTATAGAGCAACAAAAAATGTAGCATGCTTTATGGGGCTGCTGATTTAAGATTATCTTAAATAATAATAATAATTTTACGGTATCAGGTTCCAAAGATATTTTAAGACAGGTTATAAAATTAAGATTTTATGACTTTAACCTTAAAAAATAATGAGTTCTGGTTATAAATATTTCGTTTTAAATTGTATAGTAAAAGTTGTTAAAGGTCTAAGGTCTTTTTTAAATTATTTGGAGTTTTTGATGTATAAATTAATTATTGTGTGAAGAAATAACAAGCTTAAATTGTTTTCGATTTTCTATTTAATTATCAAGCTTAAAATTATATATAAAAATGATTCATGTAAATAATAAATTATTAAATAAACCCACAGAACCCTTGAAATTTAAATAAAGCTTAAAGTAACTTAATAATATGTTCTTCCTAAATTATAAATAAATTATTCCAAAAATAAACCCCAACTACCCACTAAATGTACAACATATTTTAATTTAAAACATTTCAAAATTCCAAAATAAAACCGAAACAAAAAATCCTCTAAATTGGGATTCATTGTTGGTAGCTCCCACAATTTCCCCAATCCACCAAATATTTTTCCCGACCCACAATAAATATTTATATATCAGGTGAATCCTAAACAAAACAAAAAAAAAATGTAAAACAAATATATATACATGTGGTGCGCCTTTGGTGGCTCATTCAATCATTCAAAAACATTTTTTGAACACATTTTAGTTGGGATAGAACTTGGCCTCCCCCTGCCTCATTTCATATGCATGCTACAACCCTCTAAAAACACAACAATAAACGCCTGAATAAATTAATACACATTCCCTACACTGATGAAAAAATGAGCAACCTTTTGTGAAAATAATTCTGACTTTTTGACGCAATTAATATGGGGACGAAACACGAAAATTATATTTGTATCGGGAATTTAGAGAGTGCGAGGAATAGCTGGCATTGTTTGTCACATTAAAACATCGCTTTACATCGTTTGAGCCGCGTGTGTGGCTTGCAGTTTACATTTCAATTAAAGTTACATAACCCCAACATCAAACAATGGCAACCTTTGTGGGCACGGAATGTGGATAGAGTGGGGTTGTAAATGGGTTTGAGGCTGGTTCTGGGGTTGTGGAAGCAAATGCAGATTCGTTAAGGTGGATGAGGCTGCTCTGTTGTGATTTTGGCTTGGCACAAAAGTCAACTTCATGCATATTTCATCAATCGAGTGTGTGTTGGAGGGGGAGGAGGCAGGGGTATGTGTGTGATATGCGTGACACGATGTACCTATCCAGCACTCCCACCCTTGGCCTCCTCTTTCTCTCTCTCTGTCATCCCATTACTAGATCAGCCAAGTCCTTGTGACGGGCTCTTTTCAATATTTCATGAGTATTGGCCGCCATAATCAAGCAAAAACAGCCTCATTGGCATTTTAAACTAGACAACAGATGGGGAAATATAGGGGAAATATATGGAAAATATATAGAAAATATATAGAAAATATAATTTAGGTTCCATACAAATTTTTACAAATTAAGAATATAAATTAAATATTCTTTTAAGGGGGTCTTCTCATTCAAAAGCCGTTTTTTGGACCCTTTTTAAAAAAATTCTTATTTGAAAACGCAAAGAATAATTGAAAACTTTTTTTATTTATTGTATTCAAAAATGTTCAAAGTAACTAAAAAAGTTGTTCTTGCCTCGATACGAGGGTTGTTCAAAGAGTAATGAGACTTCAAACTTGGTGGTCGAAAAAAAAGGTGTCGTCCTGGCGGCCACGATTCAGGGTCTCCAGAGCGTCCGAAATGAAAAATAAAAACGGGGTTATAATCAGAATAGATGTCATTTTCGGCTGACGGAACAGATTTTTTTAAAAAATTTTTAAAACAAAATGGCGGCCATT